>JAUMGZ010193808.1:0-13020 GCA_032359645.1 Pododesmus macrochisma | reverse complement strand
AAACTAAAGCTCATAAAACAAAGATTTAACCTTTGTATGAAAGCAAAAGGGAAAACAATACAGCAAGAAACAGAGCTGCAGTAACTGGGCGGATTCATTTGTTGTTGTTGTTGTTGTTGTTGTTGTTTGTTGTTTGTTGTTTGTTGTTTATTGGGGTTAAGCGTCCCTTTAACTCATGTAAGGTCATATCGAGCCGGTGTCTGCTTTCGACAGTGTGCACTAATGGCAACTTTATAGTGATGTATCACTAAAATATCACGCCGCAGACATATTGACGTGATATTTTACTCGGTCATATTATCTTGACACCGAGCCAACCAGTCCTCTTCATACCCAGTAATGTTGGGTGCGTAGCTGGGAGCGAGCAGATTGCCTAATTTTAAAGTCTTAAGTTTTTACCCGACCGGGATTTAGTTAATAGTAAACAAAAGATACGGTACAAAATGTACTCGTATATATGAATTGGTTAATTGGTGTCTATATTGAACTATACTTCAAGTGGGTGAAGATAGTTTTTAAAAACGAAACCAATTAACTGTATAGGGACAGCTTTATTTCTAGTTCCTTTTTCATCAACAAATCTCCTGGTTCAAAATGAGCACCACTAATAAGAAATTGATGTTTTAATTTAAAAAGCATCATACACATTCTTTCTCTGTTTAGCCACACCTTAATTATAACACAGAAAGTCTACCGTTCAATTAAATGATGGCATATTTTGGACCGCTAGGCCAATCGATTCAGTTCCATTCCATCAGCATTCTATGTGCTATACAATACAAACGCTCGACTGATTACGCATACTTAGATATTGACGGAAGTTCTAAAAAAACTGGCCGAGGACAAGTGTTAAAGATGACGATGAAAGAAATCGCAAAACAACAATAGAATTGGTTGAAAATTACCAAACAACATCTTGATAATTGTTAAAAAAGCTTAATATAAAAATTACAATTATATACGTGAGAGAGATACGTGTTTTCTTGTACAAGACACTAAACCAACGCACTCCGTGATATGTTGGTAAGGTCCTTCTTGAAATTGCAAATGAAAATGTTTAAGTTTTGTTTAAGTGTTTGTTTGTTTTATCGTGGTTTAATGTCCCTTTAACTCATGTATAGGTCATATCGAGACGATGTCTGCTTTTAACAATGCACACTTGTAGCATCTTCATAGTCTGTCTCACTGAAACATCACACCGCAGACACATTGGCATGATACTTTACTTGGTCGCATCATCCTGGCACCGAATCAACCAGTCCTTCTCCTACCCAGAAACGCCGAGCAAGGGAGCGAAAAGATTGCCCAATTTAACGTCTTATGTTTTGACGCGGCCGGGATTCGAACCCCGCTTTGAATTCCAACAACAGTCTACCAGCACGAAACGAACACGCTACCGCTGAGCCACGGCGCTTTTTAAAACTAAGCGATTAGACAGAAAGTGAAGCGGCTATATGATCGGGGAAGTGAGGTAATAGGGAAATACAGAAAGAAGAATGAGCTATTGCAAACGCGTTAATGATTACTCTTCTCATACTTTTAATTGAGACCTAGTTCATGCCAGGGGTTAAAATCCCTGTACAAGAGACAGCAAATGTATCGTCCTCTCCGAAGGATGTGGCGATCTCTGTCCGGTCTCAGCCTGTCAACATGTCGGAGTTAAGTGACCCTACTAAGACTCAAGATCCAGGAAGTACATATTTCCGGGTTATTGAAGTTCTCAACCCCCTACCACGATAAGGTGTCGAATACAGGACGGGCGGGTGGGTGGGGGTGTAAAAGTCTTTTGAAAGACAATGTATGGAAACAATATATTCATTGTTTTCTTTTGTACTCAACGAAAGGATGAAAAACAGTTCATAGAAAATCTTTCACAGGAAAACAACATAGGAAATGTAAAGCACCAAGTTGACCGGTTACTGTGCTGATACTTTACCATGATTACTTTTCTATGTCATTGGTTTTGTTTTCTACGTCACTGTTTTTCGTTTACACCATGAAAACTTCCATAGTAAATGCGTTATCTCAACTCTACATCAACAACTGCAAAAGAACGCCCTGCACAGCGAGGCAATTTATCAAATACATCGTTTGTTACTGCAATAAGAATGAAAGCACAATTATTTGGAAAACGTAAAAACCACTTCAATTTCAAATCAACATTTGGAGAGCATGTGTGCGCTTTATTCAAGTGTGTGTATGAAAGCAAAGTAACGGAATTACAAAAGATAATTTGCAAACCATGTACAGATGACGTAGTTTTTTAAGGGAGAATTGCTCAGCTTTTGAAGTTCAATCTTTAACGTATTTTCATCCTACTCTTCAGTAAAAGTGCATGTGTTTTCAGTTAAATATATCTCGTGTTTCGTTTACATCATATCCTCGTTACTGTTTTACTTAAGTTACTGATATCATACTAAAACTATTTATTAAAGTGTAAAATAAGCAGATTTTATCTTCGATATTCAATCAGTTTCATAATTAGTGTATATTTCGTGGAATTACTTACGTCAATTCATATTTTTAGAATTGTACAAAAATTATTAGCGTAGACACGAAACTCGAAGACTTAAAAAAATTATATTTTGAAAGAAAATCAAGAAGCGTCGATAAATCGATTGCAGTGAATAGTACTCACGCGAAGTTCATCCATTGGTGAAACATAAGTTTTAGTGTTTTCTTGGAGCTTGTTCTTACAAAATATGACTTACTCCCTAGCCGGCATAAACAAGAACTGCTATCCGTTTAAAACAGCATTCTCCACATATCGACCAGAATTCTCTTTGCACCGTCATAGGAAATAGTTTTCGTTATAGCAACAGGCAGTTTACGGTAAATTCTGTTTCTATCCCGAATTATTCGGTGATATGAAAAATAATTTGAAACCTAAACTTTCTGGGTGATCGACACGTTTCCATCAGGTCTAAAGTCAAGAAACTGTCACTTGAGATTAGGGTAAATCAATTTGAAGTGCGTGTTACCTAAATGCACGTAAGATTGAGGTAAGTTGAGTCAAAGAGTAGCTTGATTTTCCCATTCAAAGTTCTAAAAAAAAAACTGTCTATAGTTTTAGTTTTGTCTCAATAGAAACTTTGGCAAAATATCCCTCAGAACAACTGTTCTTGTCAACAGACTTCACCATATAATTCAATAAACCTTGATATACTTCAGAAAGCACCATATTATACAATGCACTTTATATCAAGTTTACATACTAGTACATGCAATGGACAAATTTATATCGATTATAGGACCTCTAAATGTGTGAATTAATGAAGCATTGTTGCAAATATTCCTCAGAACAACTGTTCTTGTCAACAGACTTCACCATATAATTCAATAAACCTTGATATACTTCAGAAAGCACCATGATATACCATACACTTCATATCAAGTTTACATGCTAATACATGCAATGGACAAATTTATATCGATTATAGGACCTCTAAATGTGTGAATTAATGAAGCATTGTCTTTACGTATATTTAGTGAAAACGTTAACGCAACATTCACGCTACATTCTTTGATGATCCTTTGGGCATATCACCTACATAGTATAATGGGGAGGTTGTGACTCTATCGCGACCGGTGTAACCGAACCTCTGGACCAAGTTAAACGTAGTTCTTTAGTTTTAGAATAGTTTCGAATCGATAGCTGGTCGAATATGTTCAAGGTTTGTCATGCGTGTTGATGTAGTTTTGCTTCCCTTCACAGCAACCCAGATGAACCGACTTAGAACGGTCATCTCCAAAACAAGCTATCGATAGATCAAGAGCTGAAGAAGACATGCGTGAAAGAAGTAATTGAAATGAATGAAAATTCAAGACTAGGTTTTAACTTTTTGAGTTAAACATACTTGCATGTAAAATAAGTAAACTCGAATTGCGCCAGGGCGGTGGCCCAGTGGTTAGGGCGCTCGCTTCGTGCTGGTAGACTGGTGTTAGAATCCACGGTCGTGAGATCGAATCCCGGTCGGATCAAAACCTAAAACTTAAAAATTAGGCAATCTTCTCGCTCCTTGCTAAGCGCCCCGCATTACTGGGTAGGAGGAGGACTGTTGGCTCGGTGTCAGTATAATGATCGAGTGAAGTATCATGTTAATGTGTCTGCGACGTGAAATTTCAGTGAGACAGCACTATACAGTCGCCATAAGTGCGCACTGTCACAAGCAGCCACGTTCTCGATATGATTCATACATGAGTTTAAGGGACGCTAAACCTCAATAAAACAAACAAACAAACAAACAACTCGAATTGCATGATTGATATCCTAATCTTCTCAAAAAGAAGATTCCCGATGAAAAAAAGAAACGAATATTAAACATCGTTTGATCGAAAAAGATGAAAATATTGAATAAAAAAGATTACAAGTGTAGTTGATATTACGCCTTTTAAAAATCATGTGAAAGTAAAGAATTTCGGAAACATCGACGAGGGTCTTACATTTTTCCAGGAGTTACTCCCCTTTATACATTGGAAATCCGTACGACTGTCGCATAGAGTGCAATCGATCCACACGTGTGTACTTTTACTTTCGTTTTGATATGCCAAGTTGTATTAAAAAGTCATACATCACTGTTTATGAACTCTAACCTCCGGGAAATAAAACCAGCACGATAACAATTCTAATGTTCTAACACTGCAAGTATCCTACAGTTTAATGGCCAATAATCCCTGTCGCCGATTCGTCTAAATTATGAAAAGGATCAGTTTCCGGACCAATGCGCTATAAATATTAAAAATTTATGCATGGAAAAAATAAACGGAACTATGCGCGCACTTTGAGTATATTTTACTTAGTAAGTAAACATAATTAAGGCGTTTCAAAAGTCGATTTAAGATAATCCTTTCTATAATCTTTTCTTAAATATTTTTTTTTATATTTGCATACAACTTTTGCGTCCTTGGTCTTTGTGTTTTTCTTATTTCATATAATTTTACACTTTTCTTTCATAGTTTAATAACAGAATTTGTTACATATTCAATTAATTTTTGTGACAAAGTTTGAATTAATGAAAAGTGTTTTTGTGATCGATAATAATAATAATTAGAGATACAGATAGTGTTCACGCCATATACCTTTACCCATTATAATTATAGAAATGGACATCTATAGGATTGAATTATAATTGAATTAAATAGAAATGATAAATTAGAGTCTTTGAAAATTACAAATGAAAACATTTTTTTAATTTTGCTAACCCATTTATTCTAATATTGCAGTATTCATTTGTGTGTATGTTGTTCGTCGAGTGTCGTGCAGAATTAAACGTAGTTGTTCATCCAATGTTGGTTTTATTGGATAGTCAAGGAGCGTTTGTCTCCCGTTGTACGCAAAGCACAGACTTGTTAAACAACACATTATTTTTGAAGGTTTGATATTATATTTTTCTAAATTATTGAAAAATATTGTTTGATATAAATTACTATTTTCTGTTTTGCCAGCTGATTCCCAATGAGATATGATATAAAATTCAGATAAAAAATCCCTTAAATCGATTAGAATATCGTTGGATTCAACGGAGAAAATGTTCTCTTTATTTGTAAATCGTGTCACCGAAGTTCGTTTTTATTTTACAAAATAGATGAATGAAGTCATTTGATTCGTTTTCGGCAGTAAATCAAACCCTTTAATAGGGATTTATTTACTGTACATTACAACTAAAATGAAATAAATGATTAAAAATATGTAAAACTGCCTTCTTCTTCTACTAGATTGTTTATCAATGCAATGATTCAACTGACGTACAGTTGAGTATATATATTAAACCAGAGCTCTATAAACATTTTCCAAGACTTAAAATCAACCAGTCAACTAAAAAGTATTGATATGTTGTATTTCGTATCAAAAGATTGAGAGTTACACGGTTTTGTTATATCAAAAAGTGACAAAATAAAGTATATTATTTATAACATTAGAAAAATCAATATATCTACAATATGTATGATGAAAAATCGCTTTTTTACATTCTTTTTAGGGGTTTGTAAGCCATCTAATTGCCTATCAAAGGTTGCCAATCACTCAACGTTAATTATAACCCATATATATATATAAATAATATATAAACAATAAATGAATGACAATTTATAATGTATGTTTCTATAAAATGTCCGTTTGCACTTATTATAAATGAAGTAATAACGATGTTAACAACGAAAGTGACGACGACGACGATAAAGTAGAAAAACCGTGAATTTGAATGAATATTCACTGACATATAAAAATTTACACTTATATTTACAAACTAATTTAACCTTATATACATAGCTATCGATAGGGTAAATAAAGGTAAACAAATCTGTACACGTTCTTGTTAGAAAAATTTAACTCCTTACAAAATCAAGGGAACCGCAAAGTTATATAAATCTTTCAGCCGAAAGAAAGCATCTATCATTTTCACTTCAAATTACACGATAGGCAGTTTGAAGTGTGAACATACAAAATTCAGTTTCAGATGTTAATCAACGGTAAACTCTTTTAATCTTTCATCCGATAAATTTAGCACCTGTCGCGTTTAAAACCCGATCGTACGTACTTCAGTATACGTTTTCAAATCACCTGTTTTCCATAGAAAGATGTTCATCACTGTCCAGCGTTACCGTGACTCTAACCTCTGACCCCTAACCCCTGATGTTACGCATGACGTCACCGACGGCCATTAATGTCGCGCTCGGAGACAACTTGCTCCCGCGAGTGACAAATGGCCATTGACGCTGATCGGGCGTTTTTACGGCTCCAAAATGTCCCGTAAAATGTAAGTTGGACAAGAGAGGTTATTTATGGGCCGATTGTCTATATTCAAATTGTGTGATTTCTTAAAGTATATCTCCGTATGAATTCATTCACGGGATAAGGTATGTATATTTGTGGTGTTCACAGGCAACCGTAAAGAGTGAATTATTTATGACTCCGGGATATGGTGTTCGGAAATCTTTGATGTTCTGATGTTTCAACAATATCAATTATTATATCAGCTATTATAATTATCGCCATCTTAATGTACAATTATGCAAAATGTATCAATAAAAACACGCCGGGCAAATTTATGGCGTTCCATAGACTATATGTTTTACGCGTACAGGATCGTGGTTAGCCGATGATTTATTTGTCTACAGCTTGTCTACGAGTCAGGAACATATTGTCAAATTATTAAAAATTTTAAAAAGGAAAAATATCACGCATTGAAAATATGTACATTTATATACTAATTTCACATCAAGGAAAATAAAAATGTTTTTAACAAATCAGTATAAATGTCAACCATATGATAGTACTCTTTGAAATATCGATTAAATATGTTGTGGAAAATTATTATAAAGATGTATAGTATACAAACATTCGTATATATACTCAAGCCATACTTTTCTTTAATGAAATATAGATTAATTCAATTTGATGTATGAGAAATTTTCCTTTATAAGAATCCAAACCATATATTAGCCGCCTTTTATAAGAGATATGAATGCTCTGTATTTAACATAACCCCCGCTTTTTCCATTTCTATCAACTTCCAGTCAAAGCATGTTATTTGAAATTTGCAGTTTGTTATTCCAAAAAATGCCACGTTTGCAATTAACAAGGATTTACATGTCAATTTAATAAACAAGTGATGAACAGACTAGATCATTAAACACCCACTTGACAGTTTGTATTTCGAAGAGTGAAGTAATACTGTTGGAAAAATGTTAAAATAGACACCAAAGTACAGATTGTTATGTAATCCAAAAGTCGTAGTTAGTGGTATTGCAATAAGATATTTGCAACGGTGACACATTGCTAAGATTTTTTTTACCATTTCAAAAGTGTTACTAAGTTATGCGGTTCGTCCATTGTTCTTAAGAATGAAACAAAAAAAATCATGGATATGTCATTATAATATTGTAATAACGTTTTGCAGAGGAGATAAGACTTCACAAATCTACAAAATATTGTTTTTGTAATTATGTGATTGACTTATATATCTTCTGAATAAACAACATGCCATACTGGGACAGTGTCTCCTCTTTTACATGTATAGTGATATTCTTATATGATAAATTTAGCAGCAATTTCCGGTGATCTGAAGAGTTAACGCTTCCGGTAGCACGTCGTGGACACTCTTTTCGCTTCCTGCTTAACACGCAGCATTAATGGGAAGGAGGAGGACTGGTTGATTCGGTGTCAGTATAATGTGACCGAATGAAGTATCATGTCAATGTGTCTGCGGCGTAATATTTAAGGGAGACAACACTATAAAGGCGCCATAAGTGCGCACTGTCGCAAGCAGACACCGTCTCGATATGACCTAAATGAGTTAAATGGACGCTAAACTCCAATAAAACATAACAAACAGCACGTCGTGTGTCACCCACCGTGATATCAATCCTGTTTAAGATAATATATAAACATCTAAGACGTACGGGCAACCCTAAACATCTCGAAAACGGGCCAGTGTGTTTCCTCTGTAGACTAAGAAGTTTATTCTGTAGCGAAGAAGTCCCTGTACTGAGAACAAACACTTGTATGTAAGAATGTTCAACATTATCGACATTTCACATAAAGTTTGAAAATTCTTCATGTTTTAAGATTTGATTTCGGACACAAGAAAGATGCCGACGACGAAATACACACTTTGACAGCAGAAAAATATCGCTGAGAGAGTTAACGGCCAAACCAACTGTTTCAAAGTCATTGAAACATTCGGAGAAAAGGGATGAGGGACATATTATCAAGAGAAAGAACTTCAACGTTTGTCCGTACATGCCTAATATTACAGGATGTATTTAATATGTAGTTCATTATAGAATATAATTTTGTTCAGCGTATATTTTGCCCATGACGTGCTCATTCAACAAATTTTGTCACTTGGTCTTAAAACTTGACGATGGTTATGTTATGTCTTGGTGGGTACACTCGGTTCACAGATGGCGTTCTGCTGTTTCAAATTTACTTATAAGCGATAATTCTCGGCTCACAATTTTGTACTTCTTACACAAAAGTACATACTGCAAAATCTTAAATCTTTTTTTTCGAAAGCTTTACGACTACGTGAGACAGAACGGTTATGTTATATTCCTGATAAAAGAAGTCTTTGCCATTTAGAAAAGCAATAAACAAATTCCGTTCGCCATTTTCTTTAAGAGGACAACATTTCGAGTTCAAATCCAGCATGCCAAGAACAAAGTAGTTCTCAATATATGCTCCACGTGAGAACTTTTTATTATTAGTTAGTTAGGACGAATTAGTTCATTTTCAAACTTTACAAGGAAACGAGGCTTGTCGAGTTTCTTTTGGATGCTGTAAATTAACTTACTCGAATAAGATAAAATAAGGTAACCAATCAAAACTCGTACAGATGTGGGGAAAACTGTATATAAGTACGAAAACAAGTCATAAGTTGACGCATATATATGTGTGAATAATATACAGAGTAGATATCTTGGTGAATGCAGAGTTTACATTCCTGCAAATTAGGGTACTTGTGCAGAAAGTAGCAAATCATTCGAGAAAAATGTGTAGAGAGAAAGAGTGCAAACTCACGCTAATACAAACCACACATCCTTCGATTGATATACGGTTAGACATCGGTGAAAGTATTATATTTTATATTTTCCACATCACCCTGAACTGACAAATATGCCATAAAAACGTCATTGTACTCTTGTCCTTGAGCCATTAACGTCATTCTAGTATTCCCACTCTAACAAATGGCGGACGGGCAATTCTAAATGCCAGAATCATCATTGCCGGAACGGTGTTATAATTGAATGTGATAAACGACTCGAGTATCGTAGACTATTATTAAAACCTGCCCAGTCAGGAAGACACCTCTCTCGTCCTCCATGCGAGGATATTTGACTGTAAAGAATTGAAGGAGGACACGAGAATGGGACAACGGGAGTTTTATGGGCATATATCTTCTCGCGGTGTTAAATTCATTGTTTCCGTAATGTTTCTTTTAAATTTATGTGGCCGTATGTCTTGACATTCCCTTCTCGGTGTCACGTTCTATAAATACGAGGTAATAAATACTAGTATTAAGACATGCCATGGAGAAAACATTCTCATAAGCAGATAAACACGACCGGGTTTTTCATTCACAAAAAGTGTCAGAGGATTTGCTTTTATTATTGAAGTATGGGACTCATAGAGAAGGAAAAAAAACTATCTTGAATGACCAACGTTAAATTTATACTTAAAACGAGCGTTTTAGCGAAAGCAAAATATGTTGAGCAGGATACGGCTGACACAGTATAGAACGCCGAGTAAGCATTTAAAGACGTATCTTCGACCCCGTGAAATACATTGCAAATACATGTATATTGATGGGATCACAAAACTGAGAGGTACCTAACTACTACAACTTCAGGTTTGAAATGTTGACACAGCAGCTTTGTAAAACATCATCCGAGATTTTAAGTTTATCAACAACACAACCGCGGTCAGTCATAACATGGATACCTACTGAATTTAAAGAGAAAAAAAACATGGCTTAACTGAATTTAAAATTAATAGAAATATCATACACATCTTTAACTTTAGTTGTATGAATACAGTTTTGATAATGATGATACAAATGTTTGACATATAGAGGCACGTTAACAATTACACGTAGTGGTGTATTATAGAGGATAATCCATTCGGTATAGTTAATTCTCATTGATAACGCACGGGTCGTGGTGTCTAGTGCGCTATCCTTGAGAATTAACTATCGAGAATGAGTTGTAGCTGTGTCTACGTCACTATGAGTTAAAGTTCTGGTTTTTCACAAGTCACATATAAACAAATAAATATTGAACACAACAGCAATATAAAAATGCATGTGCATATGTATTAGAAAGTATTATGACTAGTTTAAATTATCACGCTTGTGACGTCATACACGGTTGTTGCGCTATACAAACGTCATCTCATTGTTGCTGTTGGTGCACCATACAGCGGTCTAAACTCACCATTCAATATTGCTGCATTATGCATTCTAACGTAAGATCAGAACGCTTGGATTACTTGTCTTAAATATTTTGAAGACGGATTTGTTGCTTCCGGCTGCTGTGACATTATAGTTATCCAAAGGTTCTTTTTCCCAGGATTTTTGTATTCACTTTTTTTTTTAACTGCGCGTTGATCTGATTGCTGTGCCCTCGAACATTAATCAATTCTTGATTTTGGGTTTTCAATGCTTGCATGAAGATATTTCCAAAGGTATTGTTATTACGAAGGTTGGAATTCCGTTAACCTGTGTAATCACCCCATTCAATTAGTTAAATTTAAACATCATAAGGCGTTCCACAAAAGTGTACTGACCTCGAATGTAATTCTGAGTTTTAATTGTAACTTGATGTTTGTTGGCATTTTCCTTGACCGTCAGTCCCTGCGATTTCAATGCCATTTTTCCTAACAACAGCTAGATCTCTTACCCAACACTTTGGTTGCCAAGTTTATGTTGACCTTGGTCCTGCATATTCTAAATTCATTCTCCTCTTAGAGTTCAATGAAATCTGTGGATTCGTATATTGGTTATTAGCAAGGTCCTCTTACCCATTTGGTTTGACGTCACTGTTGAATACTATATTGTAGTGGTCAGGCTCAATTTGTAAGTTTTATCTATTGTTCTGACATTTGTGTCCATCATAACCATTGTGAATTTTTGTCACCGTTGCCCCATTGGCTCTGTAACTTTGATTTACCGAAGTCTTGTTTATTTAAAATTAATTCTTCTCTTGCGTCGATTAATGACAGCAGCTTCGAGCAAGATCTGGGGTTCGGGACGGGGTAATTTACACAGAGTTTTGGCTCCTTCCTCTTATAGATATCATATTTATCGGAGGCATGATTCAGGTTGCATTTTTGTAATCTAAAAACAAAACTAAATGCTATTTCACAAAACTCATTAAAATTTAACATTTTAACCAAAGAGACAAAAAGTGAAAATATTTTTTCTAAATCTTTGTGTTTGACTTCTGAATGATTACTTTTATTTATATTACAAATTTTGAAAGTCAAAAAACTAACAATTTCTGAGGAATGGATATAAACGCAAAACTTCCACTAAAATTTTACACTTTGTCCCTCAAATTGACAAGATTACAGATGAGTGAGAAAAAAACCCTTCTGATATGTTATAGTATCTATCCAAATAAGGATATATACAAAATTTCAAACACATTGGACAATCAGTTAAAAAAAAAAGCTATTTTTTACCAAAATCTAACATTTTTTGCCCCAAAAATGAACAAAATTGAATATACTTTTCTAAAATTTTAGGTATGAAGTAAATATCACTGGTATGACTTTGAAATTACTTTAAACTATATTTGAAGTTGGGATAGGCTAGCACCAATACTTTCAGAGAAACGGGTCTAAACGCAAAACTCTACGCTGTTTTTCAAATCCACTAAATTTTTTATATTTTCTCACTCAAATTTAATAGACAAAGTTGCAAACGAGTGAGCAAACAAACGTCCATCTGGTTGAAATAGGCCTATACAGTAAATATTTGGCATTAACCAGAGGTTAATGTTAATAGTAAACATATTTGCTATTGTGTTGAACTTTGACCCCAAAACATATTACCTATTTTTGACCCCAGGGTCATGCCTTGGTTCTCCATGACCTAAAGCTACTACATACCAAGGCATTTGTAACTCCAGGCCTTCTCAATAAGATTTTAAAATTTTTGTCAAATGTTCCCCTTCTGGTCCCCTTGTAGCGCCCCCTGGAGGCCTATTTGAACAAATATGAATCCCCTTCCCCTAGGGATACTTCATACCAAGTTTGGATAAAATTAGTCGAAGTGTTTTAGAAAAAGATGTCTAAAATGTTAAAAGTTTACGACGGATGGACGAACAAGTTTGTATGAGAAAAGTCCACCTTATGGACTAAAGACCTATCTGATATGTTAATGTACCTATCCTAATTATGCGCTATTCAAAATTTTAAAATACAGATAGAGATCATAGAGCTAATCCTCAAATTCACTAAAATTTTACAGATTTTGCCCCAAAATGATTCAAATTAAAAAAAAAATTTCTAAAACTTTA
>JAUMGZ010193807.1:0-23959 GCA_032359645.1 Pododesmus macrochisma | reverse complement strand
GGAAAGTGATAACAAACATTCGACATTATCTTCCGTTAGATATAGCTTCAGCAATCCAAAGCAACTGTAGAAAAGAGGTCGTTGACTTAAAGACTTTCAATGATATGAGTTCTGTAAATCAAAGCGACTCAAAACAGTTTAAAAGTAGTAAATACGAAAAACCAAGACGATATTAAAATAGCCGTAATTCCATGGACATGGGTAAATAAGTGGAATCGTGTGACGCAAACACACAACAAAAACACAACAAAAAATCAATTATTAACTAAAACAGGAAACATAAAAAAAAATTCTATTCAATAACTATGTGTCCATGTCATTCGATATATGCATGGCAACTGTTTTCACAGTAAAAAGGGAAACATCTACAATTTATAATGAACTTTCATTATTAATTTTTTTCGACAATCTGTGTTACATGTTTTTCCTTTCACTTATATACTATTTCGTGAACTGTCAGAATTTCAGACATCAAAAAGACAAAAACTGTGGGAGCTTTTAGTGAATAACGATCAAATTATATTCTTCAAATTTGGATATAGACTTTCTCGGCCACAATTGAGAGGGAATAGGACTACATACATCAGGAGAGAAAGTGTTATTTTGTTTAATTAGGGTTTGACGTCACTCCCAGATTGATATCTGGAGAAAGGATCAAGAAGAAAACAAAATGACAGGATAGAAATAGGAAGTCAAAGCCATGGGGATACATTGTAGTACAGATGTGAGGATAAACCTAGGCAACTACGTTTCTGCCTACTCTTTTTTCGAACTTTACTTGGGGGCATTTGTCGTGTCAGGGGGTTAAAATCCATATACATGGGACCGCAACCTTACAACGCTTAGGGGAATGAACAAAAAGCTTCAAATTGTTTAGGTAAAATTATCAAACTTAATAGTTTAAATCGTAATGTGTCCTATATTGTGAAAACATCCCCCCTACCTAAAAAAACTAGGCGAGGCAGCGAAAAAAATAATTCCCCTGTTGAACAATTTCGATGTAATAAAAAATAGTTCCGTTTATAAAATGAGGAAAGCAGTTAAAATAAAATATTATTAACATTATTATCACTGAGCTATTTGTAGTGGAGTACACTGCTGGGCCTATTTGATGGCGGATCTCGGTTTTCTGCCAAATAGTGTGCGTACAGATGTTTATATTCATGTAACGAGCAATGTATCTTCTCACTTTATTATCAAACATGGCGCTTTAAATATATTTTTGTTGTGTCTGTTGCATATAGTTATATTTAATGGCGAACAGCATGATATAACATATATTTGAAAAGATCTTGTTAGACAGCCAAAGGTTAACTTAAGCTAAGACTACCCTGTCCAAGAGAAAAAATGACAGATTATGAATTACGAAAAGATATCTCATAGAATGAAAAATGATAGGCAGCCAACAGGGGAGCTTAAAATCCACCACTTAAAGCACTTGAACATGATATAGGCTATTCTCTTATTTAATAAAAACGAACCGAGTCTTCTTAATCCATTTAAAACAGCAGAAATGTTCAGGACACTGATAAGGGAGGAAATCTGGTTTGACACATCCACAACTGCTTAGTGACTTGCATTTGCCAAATTAATAAAACAAAACCGTAATATGTTGAACCTGAAAAGAATTCCAGAGTATGTTTTCCTTACGTGTCAAGGAGTTTGTGATGTCTGTATCAGTATTTGTTAATTACTTTATACTTTGATATAACCACCTTTCTTATAATTTTGTAAAATGTATACTGAAATATTTTAGCATATTGTCTTGTCATATATGCTTGTATGTCATTTGATATTTGTTATATGAGAATGAAAATGAAATTTTAAATAAAAAAAAAAATTAAAAAGAACACCGTATCTCTTCATCAAGAGAAGTTTTCACATATTATAAATTGCATACAGAAATCGCTTTCGTGAAAGAAATAATATACTGTTCTATTGAAGTTTACACATTTAACACTGCACACCAACATAAAAATCCAACAAATATTGCATCAGTTCGATATGTGCCCCATGCGATTCAAAACTGCTAACTGAAACATGCCACCACTAACAAATATGAATAGGACGAAAGAGCCAATACTCGGTTTGAAACAATCTCGTCCCGAACACAAAATCTAGCTCTGAAGCGGCCATCATAAATGGACGCTGTAGAGAAAATGAATCTATGGATTTATAATAAATAAAACAAGAACTCGGTTTATTAAAGCTTCAATGCCGAAGAAAGCGGGCAATGAAGGACAAATACTAAAACCCAACAATACTATAAAATTGTCTTGCAAAATAAACTTAAGATGTACGCGTAGTCCAAACAAATATTTTTAAGCGTATTTCTCTGAATACGCGTTTCGAACAATACTGTCCTCACCAGCAGAGCTGACGTAATAATTCTTATAGAAATTAATGTTATAAAAAACAGACAGACTGACACACTGTCTTACTTAAAATATAGAAAGAGCCAAAATATTTATCAAATACAACAATTGAGATAACATGTACGTATGAAACTGAATCCTCTAAGGTCCATAACTCAAATATAACATTATAAACCGAGAATAAATGACGAAATGCCTCACACACAGCAGAGGCTCCTTGGGAAAGATAAATCTCACTAGTCATACTTACTTGCAGATTTTGCAACTCTTCTGTAATACATTATAACACGCAGCTCAGTCTATTATAGGTGTTAACTTGAACTCCGCCTTGTAATAGTATATTCTTTCCCTATATCTATGTCCTTGGGAATAACAAGATACATGCTGTATTTCTGGCTAAATTGCTAGATCATGATGTGAACTAATTAAAGAATTAAGGTTCTACATTAGTTTGATTTCCAGACTGGTTGTGTCTGCTTTTCAATTATTTCATTTAAAACCAAAGGTAAACAAACACTATGGAATGTATACTCAAGTTCAACATTGCAGACTGAAACACACTACCAATAGATAACATATTAATAAGAGGAAAGAACCAATATTCTGTATGAGAAACCCTCGTCCCGAACTCAAGGTCTAACTTCACACCAACCGTCATCTAATGAAATTAAATGAATATATGATTTTAGAATAGAGAACCTCAATAAATCAAAGCTTTGAAGCCAAGGAGTTGGTATAAAAACACGATGATAATGAAGGATACAAAGCATGAATCCATTGTGTTTGCATAATGTGTTTTTTGTGATATGCTGTTTTAAGTCGAACTTTTTTGAAAGACATGCATGAGTGCACACTGTTAAAGATATAAATTCCAAAAACGACGCACCAGTTCTAATTGAACAAAGAGCCGTAGCCTCACATATTTTTATGGACTTGCCGACAATTTTGTCATAGAAAATAAGAAAAATTGCAACATTTCATGGGAGTTAACTGTCCCTCTAGATCTGCTCTCCCCACCACAGGCTACGGCCCTTGCATAATGAAATGCCACGTGACAATCCCCTTGAATGGCGTTGTAGCTTTGTTTACCGAAGTCTTTTCTATTCCAAATTATTTGATTCATTTCCCCCCTCTTAACCGTCCATTGATGACGGTTGCTTCGGTGCTAGACCTAGCATTCTAGATGAAGTCATCTCACACAGATATGTGGTCCTTTTCTCCTATAGACATTACATTTATCGGTGGCATGTTTTAGTCTGCATTTTTAATAACAGCAACATTTTTTATTTTTTATATTACTTATTTTCACATTATTTAATTACTTTTAACAAAAAAATACAGTGTTCTGAAATAATGTACAAAAATATCGCTTTGATAGATACATAATTTTTATCATTAAAATTGGAACCTTTAATTGCAAATGGTATGTTCTTATCAATTAAGTGAATAAATCATTCTAGAATATTCCATTTATTCGTTTTCCTCTTGGTTTTTCTACTGTATTCTGTCATGATGCTATGGTGACAAATGTTTCTTTTTTACGATGAAAAAGGGCTGCCATGAACCGAAACGACACAGAAAGATCACGACGAGTGACACATGTGTAGCAGGAAACGCTTACTCCTTTGCAAGCACCAAGTTTCGCTTCTAGATTTAAAAAAATAGAAGTTCGTGATATTTCATTTTTTAAATGCATACGATGTAGTTGTAATATTGTTCTTCTTTCAGTGTGCGTCATATGTTTTCCTTTTATTTGCCCATGCCCATAAATTAATTGTCTTTGAATATAGTCTTGGTTTTTCGCGTTTGTCACTTCCTTAATTATCAGTTTTGACCCTGGTAAGCACTTTGAAAGAAATTTCGTATAAAAGTTTCATTTTATCGTAAGACCATTAGCATTGTACACCTGTTGCTTATATCTGGTTTCTATTAGAGTTAAACACGCACACAGTTCACATTATAGTACAATGTTGGTATGATTTAGCAACATTCTACCGTGTTTACTTCTTTAATGCGTGTACAATGTATATACACCGTATTACACACAATATTAGACGATTTCTTTCTATTGACATTAAGATTTCTAAGGCAGTGTGTATACTTCGGTCTACGTTTAGGGAGGGCAATATGACTATCATCACGATATATCAAAGGATACATGTTTTGTCCTTTTGTAATATTATTCTTGAATGTTTTTTGTATTATTCACCAATGTCACTATGGATATGCTTACAGGGCCAATTCCCAAAATTTCGTGAAATATTTCTTTTTTTCTATGACAAAGTTTCCGGCAAATATATAAATATATATGTGCAAAGCAAAAAAATTATGTTCCCCTACATATTTTTCCCAGGCTACGGCCTTAACTTAACTATGTGTGTACTCTAAGAATCAATCATATATAAGCCAATCTTCGTGTTTTCAATTGTTATTTGTAAACATATATTACTTGTTTAGATTTGATTTGAAAATTGTTGTGAGTGAATGTTTGTTGAAATATTTTATAGCGCCATGAAATGTATTTATTTAATCTGAAACTGTATATCTATAATTAAGACTTCTAGTCTCATGCGAGAAGTGGGAAATATCATATTTATCCGAGGCATGATTCAGGTTGCATTTTTGTATTTTGTATCTAGGTCTTTTTATTCTAGATATATGTCCCCTTTGAGTTAAATGATAACGGTTGATTCGTAGTTTTGCTTTGGGTCATGGGCGAAGTCCTTTCACTCACTTGGTTGGTTTGCCGTAATTTTTGAATGCCTGTTTCAGTGTGTTTGTTCATTCTGGTGATGACGTTTCAATGTGGCTACTGTTTGTTTGTCAATATTTTTGGTTTCTTATTATCCTATTTCTTCTTTTCTATTTGTTCGAGGTCTTGTCTATTCTAAAATCATAAACTCATTTTCTAGTGAGCGTCAATTGATGATGGTTGACTCGAAGCTAGACATTGACTTCGGGACGAGGGTTTGTCACATAGTATTTATCCTTTCCTCTTATTAATATTATATTTATTGGTGGCCTGTTTCAGTCTGTAGTTTTGCATTGTTCAGTTTAATCTGACGTTATGACTGTTGGTGTTTTACATACATTTGATATCAGTTTAACAAGTGTGCATTGTTGCTCAATGTTTTGGTGATGCAATGTTAACACCCTCACTTCAGCACATTCTTACGAAGGAATGTAAGTTGGAAAAGTGCATTTATTTATTAACTGAATGAAGTTACTCTATTTTTATTGTATGATTATGAATTTACGTCAGAATTTTAGCAACAATTTCAACATCAAGGAAAAAATAGAAAACGCCTTAAATAAATCATTATCTTACATGAAAATGCTGTCATGACGAACAAGATAACATTTTTATACGATATGAGCAATTTTAATTACAGAGATATGAATCTCTATATATGCATACACGTTTAAATATAATACTTTACATATTCTCCGAAGCATCAATTTGTTTTAAGAAGGGATTACATTCATAATTGTGTTACTGTAACATAATACCCAGCTGGTGTGGTCTACAATCCATGTTATTCAGATATATCTTAACGACCATAACATGTTCATTATTGGCACAGTGCTTAAATATGAACTGAAAACAAATGCAACTTAATCCGAGCCAGTGTTATATATGTAACATTGTTTCCATTTTAATTAAATTCATCTAGTGTGAGTTATGTGGAAATTGTGAAAGGGATTAAAATATGCGCCACATGATTTTATATTTTTTTTATTGTCCATTGTGTTTCCGACAATGTGTGGCATTCACGAAGATGTATAACATTTGGCTGATAAAAATGACTTTGGAACGCATGATTCTTATATTGTAATCTTGACTTTGACTTTGACTTTGGGTGACCGTCCTAAGTCGGTCTGCATGGATTACTTATCTTGAGAATTGTTGTGATATAAATTTAATTCCTTACATTCTGGTGCTTAATTGTTTGTTGCAGCTTTTGTTTGTTTGTCAATGTCTCTAGTTCCGTTGATTCCACTCATCTTGGTTTTACATATACATTATCATGCTTTCTGATACCCATTGGCAATTGAGGTTGAGATAAGGGTGCAACAGTCAGGCCTGGTTGTCACTATTCATGTAGTTAACTATATGTGGAATATATGAATCGACCATTTATTAGCCACTATTTTCGGCTTTACGCTACTTGGCTATGTCCTGTTTTCGTGTTTCCAATTGCCTTTTGTAAGGATATGCAACCTTAATCATATGTACTCTGCAATAATTCAAATTATCATTTTTGAACTTTGATAATGATATGTTTTATGTGACCGTATTCTAAATATCGAAGTTTTAAATACACAATTCAAAAGCACGATTCATTAAACGATGTGCAACTCAAACGAAAACGGGGATGCGAGCTGAAATAAATCAAACACAAATATCAGACTAAAACGGAAACATCACATACTGCTAGTAAAAACTAAAAGCAAAACCAGGTTTCCGAGAAGGAATGTTTTCTGCTCCTCATATTATGTCAACTGTTACAGTAGTTATGTCTCGATATCAATTTGGTATAGGACAGGGCATTTATCTTCAAATGTAAACTAAGGCTTACCAGCACTCGTGTCATACGAAAAAGCGTCGTTTAACCGTGTGAGATGTGTCATTTTATGATATTTGTATACAAAAACATACCAACGTATATCCTAGGACAATTATTACGGATAATCTAGACTTTGTCAGCATAGGTGATGTTCGATTTTTAATTTTTAACTTTTATTATTATTATTATTATTTTAGAGTTTTGCGTTACTTCTAGGATATTTTACTGATACAACATAGAAAGACCAAATAAAATACTATACAATGTTATAGAGAACCTAAACGTTGCAGCTTGATTATATTTGTCATGTGGCTGACGTTTTAGAATGTCCCTATAATCTCTTCACACTCGGTAACAACGGCCTTTTCGAAAGCAATGAAAGAATCAACCGCAGCCCAATTGTCACCCTAACAAGACAATGTAAAGAGACGTCACGTTTGATGTCTAGTCCTATCATTAACGTTGCTCAACTAAGAAGGTCCTTCTGCAAAACACAGGCGGTGAAACTTGTGTTGATCAAATGGGATAGAACATTCTGAATTCCGGATGAAACATGTGTAGCAGGGAAACGCTTACTCAGTCGTGAGTGTCTGGCTGTGCTTCTAGTTTGTGAATAGAAATTCGTGATGCTTCCTTTTTTAGTTAATAATTGTATTTTTGTTATCTTTCTGTGTACGTCCCACGTTGTCCTTTTATTTGCCCATGTCTATTGAAATACGACAGTTGAATATCGTCTTGGTTTTTCGTATTTACTACAGTAACTCCATTCTTGCTTGGATGGTGTATGTACTGGAAGATAGCAACGTGCTGTATTTCAGAAAGAAAAAACGCACTAACTTGATACCCATTAACAAAGTAATGAAATTCAGGAAAAAAGTTTTTATATTTTTGGACGACAACAGATGGTTTCGATATCAGAAAATTACCTTGCAATAAAAGAAGGCCTCTTGGTACAAAAGTTACAACGGAATATGAAACCTTTACAAATAGATAGCGGGTTGCTGATTTTTTATTTTCTACCAGCAATTTATTATTCTTTAATCAGTTTGACGATGCCAAATTTTCGATAGTCATTGTCGTTTTATTTTTATTTAAGGTTTTTTGAAGTGTCAGTTAGTGCGAATTTTAAGCTTAAAAAGTCACCGCATCCCTTCACGAATCTCTCTGATAATCAATAGGTAAAGACATGCATACTTATTTTAGTGACTCTGAGTGCATCGTGTATTTCTATCGAGGTCGATAGTAAAAAATTAGGTGAACTGAGTTCATTTTGCATTGAAATGTCGACTTTGTTGTGGTTTATACTTTTATCAATTAGCATTGAGTTAAAGATAGGCATTATTCAGGCGCGTCAACGAGATATTTGTTTAAAACGTGGAAAATTCACTTTCCGTATCATTAAGTCTCAACAGCGGTTTCCATTTTTGAATCTGGTCGTTTTTAATTACAAGGTCATAATGTACCGACTTGGACTAAGATTTGTTATGTTATTTTCAAATTTAGGGTAGTACTCCTTTCGTGATTTTCAATGGACTTTTTTTCTTGAACGGCTGTGTTAAACTAAGCGAAGTTATCTCCGAGTGGATTTATTTCATTCACCCAGGTGTAAATTTTAGAACAAAAGCTCTCATTGAAATTGAAGACACCTTAATACTAATTCTTTTCTTTGTTTGTGCATTTTATGAATGAAGTAAATATGAAGGTTGAAGCTATATATAAATTTAAGTACTTTCTATTTATGACAGTCATGTCTCTATGCTCTTGCACTTAAATCCTGACCCATTATTGGCATAATAAACAATGAAATCAGCAATATCATAAGTCATATGAAAACACAGCACGACAACCAATCAGGTAAGAAAAACGTGAGAGAAGCTAGGCATGATTGCAACTAACCGTCACTCACGATCAACTTTTAGTGTTCTATAAAAGGACACGAAGCATGTTTATTTCATTATGCTGTAATGGTTTTTGTGATTTATCGCAGTTAACATTTAATATACTTAAACATTCATTTTTCTAATAAAAAAAACAAACAAGAAGCAAGTTTAATTTCAGTCTGTGTTAATGCGTTTTTATGCTTTAATATGTCAAATATTCAATGTAATTTAAGATGCGGTTGAAGAGATTTGTTTACTAACATCACAACTGATATTTACTTAATACGTGTTTTACGTAAGGTCATTGTCAAACAAAACGTATGTTCTAATAAGACAATAGCTTTATGAAGCAGACCGATGAAATAACAAATAATTGACATTGCTCATTTATTGATCGGTATTGAAAAGTACCTCATGTAATTAATTAAATAGAAATGTAAAAAATAAAACGTTTTCATGTACAAGTTCCCCCCATTTCCGATGACGATGACTGTGTTGTCGGACGCAGCTGTCCAGGGCATTGCGTAAAAGTTCCCATTTTGACTGCGGCATATACAACTAAACTGAGGACTTTACTATTATCATTGTGCAATTGGGTTAGAATTTTCACAGCCATCAGGCTTTCCTACCATCCATTTTTTCTCCCAAACCTTTATTTATCTTAGGACTTGTCTTTAATAAAAATCATTTGTCCGTGAGTGTCCATTGTAAGATGTTGATTCCTAGCTGGGCCTGAAATCTTTGACGAGGTGCTGTCACACAGAGTTTGTTTTAATTCTCGTTATAATATTGTCATCGGGACCCGTTTCAGTTTACAAGTTTGTATTTCAATATTAACTCTTGTCAAAGAACAGATTACTTAATACGAACAGCAAAGACCACAAGCAATAAATCTTTAACTTTTTAGTTGCGCAATAAGTTTGAATTTATAATTTACAAGTGACATAGAAAACGATATATGATTAACACTTTATAATCAAATACCTAGATCAAAATCTTAATAAGATTCGCCAAAGTAATAGCTATTAATTGATCCTATTTCTTCTTGTTTTGTACCAATATACGCACTTTTTTAGCAGAGTTCGTTTCGTCAGTGTCACAGTACAAAGTGCATGAGTTGGTAATTGGATTCTCAGTTATCATATGAAATACATTGATGATAATTTACGCCACGAGATTAACCATCATTTAGTTCACTTTACGCACTTAAAAGAGTAGCATTATGATAAAACACTTATTCTCGACACTTATTCTTGCTACATTCGTCGCCAACCTGTCTCCTTGCTGCAGTCCACTGAGGAAATGGACAAACTCTGGTTAGTTTTACTACACAATAAAATCTATAGTATCACTTAGAATCTAAGTATACTGTCGTCATTGATATATTAGGTGTTTTAATGTATTTGCTGCAAAGAATTACTGTTTTGTACGATGGCCGATAGCTCCCAAAACACAATACTGGTATTAGGAAACACATTTTTGTCCTGGTGTATTCGTACAAATTCAATTATATAGTAATATGTTGTTATACTTAAAACATGTTCATGTACAAAACTAGGTAACAATACAAAATTTGAATCTGAAATGGGTCACCAATAGATATTATCTAAAAGAGAAAAAACAACAGTTTTCCCACGAGAGAACCTTGTTCCAGATCCCAGACCTAGCTACGAATTAACCATCATCTACGGACGCTCAAGAGAAAATGAATTTAAGATAGACACGATCTAGATCAATCAAAGCTGGGAAGCCAAAGGTGTGCAATAGATCTAAATGCTGTCAAGTACAAAACCACACCCAAACAAAACTATAAATATGATTTTGCCAATGAAACATGTACATGTACAAAATACAGTAAATAGTAACACGTGTTGTACATGAAATTTGGCAAAAGGGGAAGAGGAAAGAAAAATCAACGAAAGCAAAACACAAAATACATGCAGTTTTTAAACTAGAAATGGAAACATTCAAAACCTTTGGAAGCGAAACTATGAATCCATGTATGAGTCAGTGTTTTCTACTACACGTGTTTCACTCGCCGCAATGTACATAACGGTGTCGATTCGGTCAGTATACAATGAAAATAATATGCAGATTTGGTTTAAATAAAAGAAACCCAGTCTATAACACTATAATAATAACATTCAAGGCTTTGTTAAAACTTCATCAAAGGAGGACATGACGCAAAGACAAAGACGTTATACTTCTTTAAAATGAAATAGGGACAAGAATGAGCACTGCTTCTAATCGAAGCCATATTTGACAGGTCATTAGTTGCTATATTTTTGTATTTATTCAAATGGCTCTATTTTTATTGTATACATTGTCCTTAGTATTGTACATTTTACATTTGTTTCAATATCGCCCCATATGTATTCTATAATTTAGTCATTTGTATTAAGTTTTAAATACAGTTCTTTTACTATGAAAATCATTTAAAACAGTCTTCTTATCATACATATTTACAAATCTAATTTAGCCACATCTGTTTCGTATTGGTCGTTTAGTGGGTTTGTCGAATATCATTTGTTGTAGTCCGAGTTTCCTCTAACTTGCTGCCCGCACAACCGCATATTAAAGCCGGTAGAAAATCAAATGAAATCATGTTTCGTGTACAAAAAAGTGTTACTTGAAGCTGACTTTGTACACATATACAAACACGTGTTGCAGCTATCGGCCATCGTAGAGCGTTGTGAGGGGGAGTAATATTGACGTGTTTGTGTCCTTATCTGCACCTAACGCGGTCATTTAACAAATCGTAGCGAGAGTGATGGCAATTAAGAGAATTTGATAGCGTGTCATTTTCATAGATACTTCACATAATGGTATATATTTACATACTTGTGGTAGGGGAGAGATGTTAAGATGGCGCTGTGGGTTTTTCGTCGGTTTTTATTTCCAAAAGGAGTTGCTAATTATTGCTGAACATGCTTTTATCAATAAAAGTAACGTAAAATAAGGTTCAGTGTCTCGGAGATCGTTTATTTGTGTTAATTTAGGCGCTGGGATAAACTGTTGATAAGTACACACTTTTTTTATGTACAGGACAGGCGAACCTCATCAATAAAATGCACTCTGTGTACTTTTGATAAATTGCTTTCAACTTTAATTCTATCAGTGACGTTCATCACTGGTTCTAAGTATTTATTCCTATTTTAATAATTTCTCGTCCATGTTTCTATCCAAAACAAAATTATTACAATCGAGGAATGCTATGTATATAACAAATCTCAAGATGAGGCGATAATTGTTTAGATACAAATTTAGTAAGAATGACATCTGCACCAATGGGACCCCTGACCAAGGGCAATACAAGCAAACAAATCAAGGTGAGGGAGAAGGAATGCTTCGAAAAAGTGCTTTGAGCTGAATTAATTTGGCTGACAATTAAGTGAAGGTTGGAATGTAAAAAAGCAATCAGATCAAGATGACATAACACGGAGTATAACACTCAAAATATGAATGTTTCTAAATCTCCTCAACGGAAGAAGAAGCTTGTCCGTGCTTCAAAAGAATATCCAGATACTTTCTAAATATAATATGTTACAAATAATGTGATCAAATGTCAATTAATAATGTTTTGAAAGTGAAAAGTCTAAAAATCAAGAACATCTCTTATACGTGTATGTAAAGCCGTAGCCTTTGGTCTAGGAACATCGCCGAATAATTAGGAACAATTGACTATAGTAATGTGAAATTCCACGCGAATAGTATAAGTATGTCCTTGCCTATGCTGACAAGCTTGACATCGAGTAACACGTGCCTATTGGGCCTAACTAGTACGTAATTTGATCAAAAGAAAACAGTTCAATAATATAATGTTTTCTAATGACAAAAAATATCGTTGACACCTTGTTCGGTTTTGGAGAGTAGCCACGTCTTTTTCTCAAAGGAATTTAAACTAGTAAAACCTGCAGGTGGCAAACCTTACACACAACTTGAGACCATCCATGATACATTCCTTACACATCAAAGAGAGGATTTTAAGGGAAATTAAATTCCTAAATCCCAATTTTTCAGGCCGTCTTTCCCCTTTTTCACATGTTACCAATAATCTGTTATTTTTCAGAAATTAAATGCTTTGTAGAATTTATGCAAAGAACTAAGTATTATTTCCTCAATTTGTTTTAGATAATTGGTATAGAAATTATTTTATTAACCCCAGCTATTCCCTTCCACGTTAATACCCCCATCAAAGTTGAAAAATCTATAATTATTTTCGAAGTATTTGCTTGTTATTGATTACCGTTACACGCGGGTCATTTGACTCTAACAAAAGTCAGTTATATTAAAATGGTGAGCGAGACACTCCATTATGTCGTCACCCGACAATTATAATGTACATAGACTGAACAAATATTTAAAATATAATATAAACACATTCTTGCTATCTCAAATTGGAAATAATTGAATTGCACTAGTAAATATTGGTTCAAAGAAAACAATATACGCATAGTTCACACTTGTCTCAAGCATACAACGTTGAGTAGAAAAAAGAAGAAAAGAATAAAGGTAGAAAGTTATATTTCTACAAAGACGCAATCGGACAGCGCTTTGATAAAATGAAGACATACAAGCGGACTTTCTCAACATTCGATAAGAGTAAACCCCATATATGTATTGTTATAAACATGCCACCTGGTGTGTCTAGATATTGCTATGCATGGTAATCCACATGATCCGTTACTTTAGATAAATCAACTATGAAGACAAGTTTCATTTTGTCACTTGGTACAAGAAATTTGACTTGTCAACTGCAATATCACATCTCGTATATGAGATTTTACTTGCTTTTCTTATTGCACTGATTAACGTTGCGTCTTGGAGATATCACGGCGGGTGACACATGTTAAACAGAAAACGCTCAATACTTCACGTATATCTTGTTTTTGCTAGAATTTCGAGAGGTGTCCTATTAATTCTGATAAACGTGTTTGTTTGTTGTTCTGTATGTATCCTTCTTTTCCTTTTCTCATAACCTTAACTTTTGACAAAACGTCTGGTGTTTTTTAGTATTTACCATTTTTGTTAACTCGGGTTTGAGAATAATGTGTTTTTTATAACATCAAGTTGAATGAACATGTTCCCAGTTTGCATGTTGATGTTTTGCGCGGTCATATTGAATAGAAATGTGTCATGAATTGATAGCACTCTTTTAATGATGTTTAGACTTTGACAAAATATGATTTCTTATCTTAAATGAAATAGATTAATTGTTTATTTTACATATAAATAAATATATATATAACTGGCAGTTTAAGTTGGCCAAGTTGCTGCTGTCGTACTTCTGCGTTAGTTATATGTTGAATCTACGGATCTACCATGTATGTGCCACTGTCTTTGGCTTTATGCTGTTTTTACGTCCAATTGTCGTGTTTCCAATTGCCTTTTGTTAATACGTTTAACTCGTTTAAACAATTGATTTAGGCGGTTGGTAGTTGAGATGATTGACAACGCTATGCAATGTATTTATTAAATTTTAAAATGCATGTCCATACTTAATACTACTTGTCTCATGCGGGAAGTGGGGAGGTTGAGTCCTCGTTAACCGGTTTAACCACATCGCCTTGGTTCGTGATGGGTGACCGTCCTAAGGTGGTCCGATTGGATAATAAGTCTTGAGAACTGTTGTGACGTCAATGTATTTAGTTTCATTTTTGTGGTGAATTGTTTGATGCGGCTATTGTTGGTCAATATTTCTCGTTCTGTTGATACCACTCATCCTGTTTTTGTTGTTCATATTCGAACATGTAACATTAAATCTATTTCAGAAGTAAGTTTTCTAGTTCTTATTTCAATCGGCAGCTCCAAACACTATCGACAGATTTAAAATATCCCTATAGTCTGTCAGTTTGTTGTCTATACTTAAGAATTGTCTTCTGTTGATCTTAAGTACGATTCAACCCAATAGAGATCTGCAAAATAATTGTTTTATAATAAGGGACCCGGAAGCCATGTTATTCAAAGTAAATGTAATTTTCAGATAGTCAAAAGACGTTAGCATCCTTAATGTTGTCAATTGATAAATTGACATTTCGTTTTATCATTATAAATCTTGTTGTTTTATACTTAATACTCGGTTGGCAAGCAATGTTGAAATGTTAAGTAAACCCTAGGGACAGTTAAGAAACTATTCGAAAGGGCACGGTAATAACATAGCACTTTTCATAAAGTTTGCTTCCAAGAAAGATCGCTCTTGTGAAATCATAGTGGAACATCAGTGTAGACCTTAGGGCATTATGGTCGTTATATAATGGTGTCTAGTCGTAGTTTTTGGCATAATACTGTTGTAATGATCAACACTGAAAACATTGACCTCTCGATACACACTAAAATCTCTTGCTAGTAATTCATACACTGTTGAACTTTCTAAAAAATATAAAAAAAGAACCGACATTGGCATTAAATACTATTCAGGCGATACACTGACATTTATGAACTCATATCAATTACTTTTGAAGGCAGTAAACCGAAATTATCAGGGTTGTTCAAAAGTCAATGACTGAACCGCTTTTTCAATAATAAACAAAACAAATTTGTTTATTCTTCCGGGGTTTAACGCCAGTCACTTTTAACTCAGGTTAGGTCATATCGAGACAGTGTCGAGACAAAGTAAAGTAAATGTTTACATTTTGAAATTATGATATATTTTGTACTGATGTAACAGTAGCGTTGATTAGCTAAAACGTATCACAATCCCCTGAGATAAAACATCGACTATCCCTACGGCGCGAGCTGTCGTGAGATTCGATGTTTTACTGCAGAATTAGCACAATGCGCACGCTGTTTCAGACCTAATTTTCTTGGTCGGTATAAAAATAAAAAAAATACCTCGGGAAATATGACCGCTTCGGAAAAATAAACTTTCAAATCACTCTGCTAACAGGGCCATAAAAGTGTGGTAATACTTTCAGATCCGCCCTATTTTTGTTTTCGGGTCTGTTCACCCCATTGCTACCTTGGTTTATCATACATTCTTGATGGTTGATATTTATTGTATGTTAAAATTATTGTAAAATGAATTATGGAATTCGAATAGGGCCACACAAATCACTGTCACATCATCACACCACCGTCCTTGATAATCGGTTGCGGGATGGCGGGATGACGCGATGACAAACACGCGATAGCGGTGTTGCATAGCAACGCAATGATAAGATAGAGCGATGGCGATGGTGTAAAAATGCGAAAGACATTATCGCTTCATTGCGTTATTGAGCCATCGCACCATCGCACCATAAACTTTCTTCTACACGATGGTGCGATGATGGGACAGCACGTGCCTCTATCCGGATTCCATAGTTCTGACACGAGTTTTGATTAGTTGTGATAAATAACACGCGAGATGATTACTCTGTTTTCTTACTTTACGAGGCTCTGCCGAGTAAAACTGGAAATTAGAATTTTCATCTCGTCCGACATTTCAGGTCTAACTGTGACAACTACCTTCAACGAACGTTTAAGGGAAAATTAATCTAGAAATATCCATGTTGTACAGTTAAAATAAAGCCAATTTTATAGCTACTTTTATATACCCACACGGAGCAACAGTTCTCAATGAAATAGTTGTTTTGAGTTAACATTTTTACGTTCGATTTTCTTTCCGTCTTTCTCATTATTCCTGCGTTGCCATGCATTTCAGATTTTAGGTAATTTTTAATCAATTTGGTGTTTCAATACTTTTATTTAATGTATGTTCGCATTAATGGATGGCTTGTGTTAATGATATAAACCTTATTTAAGCATTCTTTTACACCAGCTTGATCTTTTGTGTAATTAGAAATGATTTAAGAATGAGCAGTTCTTTAACCCTTTTTTTACTATGGTTTCACTTTTTTTTTACTTTTATCTGCAACATTCTGTCGAGCAGTGCTCTATAATTGTTGTTTTAAGTGGTAAGTCAAGATTCCATTTAAAATGTACATGCAGTGCAGTCACTACATATGAAAAGATTTGGAACTGAAGTCTGCGAGTACTATAAGAATAGTTAAATGGAGTAATATACGGTCAATTATATAGATAATGTCATTTAATGGGACACTTGGTATAGATAAACGCACTGACTGCTTTAGCAGTGTCCTCTATGGTCATGGACCTGTGAAACCATCATTGTAATACATGTCACCGCCACAAGACTTAAGACAAGATTGCATTACACGTGAACAATAGGTCATTTAATTAGTACATTTACATTTTGAACAGCTTCCAGAAGTTGTCGTTCAGTAGATTCAATTACCCGTAAATCTAGCTGTCCCATTCATCAGAGTAAATACTTAACCACGTTTGGATGTCTCCCGGTGTGAGTGCCGTCCCGATCTTATCGTCTCTCAAGTATGCACCGAAATCATTTGGCCAATTTTTGTGAATCGCATTATGCGTCGTTACATGGTTAAATGTTGATTCATGGACTTTTAAATGTGTGTTGCAGCTTTACTGCACATATAGCAAGGTCACACCTAAGAATGTCAATCTTCCTAACTGCGTATTACTGTCGTGGAATTTTAATTGGAAATGTGAATTGCACTACGTTGATTACTAGGTTATTGTAGTACCTATGTGGTTTATTGTGTTGTATGTTGTCCCGTGTCACGTGGATATAAATCATTGCTGTAGAAATGCTAACTAAGCACATATAATTGTTCTTAGTTTAAACTTCAGTACATTGCAGCCATCAGCGTTATAGCGATACCTGTCCACTGGACTAAGACGTTATACGACATATAAGAACGGAATATTACCTTAAAGAAATAATATGCGAAGCAGGTTTACAAACTTTAACGATTTATTAATTACAATTAACAATATAATAATTATAAACTCAATTTTGAAAAATGTCTGGCTTATAAAAGCTAACTGAGAAATATGTAATTGTCCGTGGTGCAGTTTAATGCCTAATCTTAGAATGTCTGAAATTTATTTCTAATCCAATAAATTTGTGACAATAATAAATTCCGGTGTTCTTAATTCAAACAGTTTTCAGCCGTGCATAAGTATGTAAACTACATCAATCTTCAAACATACTTTAAACTGCATCAATCTTCAGTACACACGTTCTAAACTGCATCCATAACAATAAAAATCTCGTCCTCTTTGCATATTAAAATTACCATTTACAGTATCTAGGAACGAGCACTCAAGAATGATCATGTATGAGAGTAAATACATTTAAGTTTTTGAAAGGCTTTTAAAAGACTTTGATCAAGTCACAGTTCAAAATCCAGGCCACCAGGTGATACATGTGCATCTAAAAGTGGTACCGACATGCTGTAACTCCAACCATCACAAGAGCATCTAAACTGGTGTTAGTGCCTGACTGTAAATAATACCGGCGCGGTGGCTTAGAGGTATGCTGGTAAGCTGGTGTTAGACGTTAAAGGTAAATTTGGCAATCTTCTCGCTCCCTGCTAAGCGCTCAGGGCTGGTTGGCTCGGTATCAAGATAAGGTGTCCGATTGAAGTATCATTCAATGTGTCTGTGACGTGATATTTCAATGTGACAGAACTATAAAGAGCCATGAGTGCGCACTGTTACAAGTAGACACAGTCTCGATATGAAATGGACACGAGTTGAATGAACGTTAAACCCCAATAGAAACAAACAAACAAACAAACAAACACACAAACAAACAAACAAACAAACAAACAACCAAATATATCAATATAAATAGTACGGAAGCACATGCATCACAATGAAATGATACCCGTGTGCCGTATGTGATCAGAGCAGTGACTATTTACTAATCATATCAACGAAAGGTACTATAAGTATTAAAGTACTAAAAGTACGTAATATGTTTGTTTACAACATGCATCGATGAGACCACTACGTAAATAGATCGGTACGCTGACGTGGTGTTTTTTTACTTTTACAAAACATGAGTTCATGCTTGTGAACGGTGTCGTTAAATTAGGTTTTTATGCGCAATTACAATATAAGATGCTAATTGAATGTGCCTAATGTTTGTGAAATGTATTTTATAGCGTAGCATTTATACAGAAAAGTAATATTTGTTTATTTAAATATGTTGAGAGTATGTTTCAGCGAAGATTTTTGTAACAGATGGTTAACGTTGGTAATCTTACTTTCTTCGATTAAAAATACATTAAACTGTAATCTGCGTTTATCGAGACAAGATAGCGCTAGATATATTATTTTTCCGTTTAAATTTTAATATGCAACAATGCATTGTGACCGCATTATGTAAAGTTTATTCAGTTAAAAATATATAAACTATCAGGTGACCTTGAAAACGTTACAGGCTATATACTATTTTCGTCCGGGTTGAATTTGTAAAAGTCCCGATAACATATTTGTACGAGAAAACGTGAGGACAAGGCCATTGTGCTTATGAAATGTTAACTATCTTTGAAATGAGCTTTATCACTTAAACCACAAAATATCCTAGTGTTTTTAATTAAGTTCCACTTCTGGGGTAATATTTCATCTGCCTATTTGGTAATTACGTAGAACCGCGTGTCAAGGCTGCATTTTGATTATGCAAATGAGATTCCTAATGTTGCCACAGTTGTTTAATGTATGCAAAGTTTTCGGGACCTTTGTGTACATTTATCCACTGTGAATGATACACATCACCTGTGGGTTGTCTATACCACAGAAATAAAGTATTATACTGTGATATAATTCACACCTGACACCTTGTACATGACATACGTGGTTAGCGTTAATAGTATGTGTCTAGAATAGATAAACACTGACAACATTCCACGCCAAGACAGCCATGTAATTAATATGTTGATGTTTTATGCGCAACACAAACAAAGACAGGGGGTAAATTAGGACAAGGTGTGATGTGCACTGAATCAAATATGTGAAAATGGCGGATTCGGTTTTTCCATTTCGTGATGGTTGTATGTTGTATGCACATTTACTTGTATCATATATGGTATTATATTCATTTACCTGATCAGATATGAATATGATATTTCACGCATCCCTCAGCTAATATTTCAAAATGAAAATGATGCAATTGTCGCAATGACCAATACATAGTTGTTATTACAAAGTACAATTCATGCTTTACTCGAATACATTGGACCGTGACCTGCGACAAGACAGTTGGTGTCGCCGATTCTTGTCAATTTGTGTAGATCTCTATGATCTGTTAGAAGATGTGTAAATCATCAACCTCGGAATAGACATTACCACTTTATGCAGAAGACTTGGTACTGATGGAGGGTAACGAAACTGATCTTCATCTACTATGACGTATGCTTTCTAATTGGATACTAGATAGTGATAGTGCTAGTGATATGTTTATTATAAATGAGAAGCCTAATGCTTTTATTGTTTATAATTTTAAATCAAAACGATGAAACACCAAAACACTAAACCACACAAATATTCGAGCAGAGAGATTACTTTAATTGCGTACAGGATATGTTCAGTCGCGACGAAACTAACTTACACAGCGGAGAGACCAGATTCCATTGGGAAAAAGATATAAACTTTCATTCATATAAAATGTTCAAATATAAATAAAGCGAGATGTGCTATGGAACCGACAGAACCGTTAAATAAAATTATTTCTGCAGTCGGTCATTTCATTGTAAGAAAACCAATTGCCCGCAATCTATAACAGTGAAAATTCACACGAACCGAAAGGAGATATCAAAGAGCCACTTGTTTATGATTTATTGGTGTCCTTAACACGATAACGTCCAAGGTTAAACAAACACATATTGAATTAATTATTTAAAGTGTTTCTTTTTTCGCCGAGTCACTCTGAGTTGGTGATATAACTTTACCATGTAGAATTTAAATAATATTAAAAAAAGAATCATAATCTTTGGTCTTAGCATGAAGTCGTAATGTCGGTCAATGTCCAGACACGCACGAAAATCCAATACATTATTCTTATTTATAGTTAAATTAGGAAAGAAAATTGTCCGCAATTAGTTCATTTTTATTAATTTGTAACTTTACTTCAATAGGGTTGGGCGTCACCTTAACTCATTCTAGGCTACATGTAACATAAAAGACAAGACTTGACAAATCCAGTGAAACCAGAATGCCAAGCGAAATATTGCAGGTTTGTTTAAACTGGTCTTGATGTGTTGTTCAATTAACGTCATATTGCAATAACAGAGAATACCCAAATAACAGGACAGTGAACTGAAAAAAACCCATTGTACACATACCATCTCATCGGAGAGGATATATTGTTTGTAAGATTTGAATGAACGAAAGCATGAGGATAAGACAATGACCGTCGTGTAACCGTTCATAGCTTAATGCCTAAGTTATATAGCCCGGCCGTTGTCCGGCATCGGTGACTATTTATCAAATAAAAAACACTTTGTGACTATAAATCAAATAAAAACACTGTGTCTAATGATCAGATAAAACATATTGTGACTATAAATAAAATAAAACACATTGTGACTATAAATAAAATAAAACACATTGTGACTATTGATAAAATAAAACACATTGTGACTATTGATCAAATAAAACACATTGTGACTATTGATAAAATAAAAAACCCTTTGTGACTATAAATCAAATAAAAAACACTGTGACTATTAATCAAATAAAACACATTGTTACTATTGATCAAATAAAGTACATTGTGACTCTATTGATCAAATAAAACACATTGTGACTATTTATCAAATAAAACACATTGTTACTATTAATTAAATAAAACACATTGTGACTATTGGTCAAATAAAACACATTGTGACAATTGATCAAATAAAACACATTGTGACTATTGATCAAATAAAACACATTGTGACTATTGATCAAATAAAACACATTGTGACTATTGATCAAATATAACGCATTGTGACTATTGATCTGATAAAACACACTGTGACTATTGATCAAATAAAACACATTGTGACCATTAATCAAATAAAACACATTGTGACTATTGATCAATTCATTTTTTTTTATAACTTGTTATACATAATAGAATGTTTCCACATGTTAAATTTCATACTTGACATTCAGTCACTGATAATAAAATGTCATTTTGTACCATATATATGTTCATGTTTCCATAGATGTAAGAAATAAATCCGGAACAAGGCCAACATACTTGGTGAACCTGGCGTTAGTACATAAACACAACCATTACTCAAACCGTTCTGATATATGTCTCAATCCGACCAACACTGTGAAAAAATGAAGTGATAAATTCAAAGCACAAATATGTAGGTGGACAGAACACTTCATAATTGTCAACATTGTGTAGGGACCCCCTACTACCTGTGTTCCTGATTGAACATGTTTATGTACAGATGATGAAAGTCGTGTCACCTTTTTGACAACGCTCGACACGTGATAAATATATGGTCTACTTTCAGTTTTGATATTTATGACAAGAGATATGAAGCACGAGCTCTTTACACACTGGCCTGCTCAGTGTTTTTATTAAGTTAATGACAGGTTTCAAATTCACATAGAATCAACAATTGAACATGTCTAATGGTGTGGTTTTTAACGTTGTACGTGGATGGAAATAGTTACGTTGACACACATAAGTTGAAGGATATTATGTGGTGACATTTTCAGGGGAGTCAACATTTATACAATGAGAGATCCAAAATGTATATTATATCTAAAAGTAACTAAAAGCCAACCATCTATATGAGGAACATCGTCCTAGACACTAAGCCTTGCTTTGAATCAAGCGCCAAGAACATTTTGAATTTTCAACATGTCACGAAGGACAGTTATTTCGGAAAAAAGATGACGTTATAAGACTATTTTAAATATACTCAAAGGACCAATTGATTGAACGAATGAATTAGTTGGGATAATTCAAAAAGATCAAATGTCAAGCGGACAAGAACAAAAATTCAAAAGATGAATAAAAGCATAGAAACGAATCTTCGATCCTAGTTTACCTATTAGTGAATGCAAATGCTTTTTAATGAGAATACTTTCTAAGTTTGTAACGCCTTTTCCTTTCTATTGAATAATATATTTGTCCAAGTTTTCGAGAATGTTAATATAAATTTGGTAGGTATTTGAACGGATTGTGCACCACTGATAGCTGATTTGTTTCTCACTTCATGAAAGTAATTTGATCTGAATATTTGTATTCGTATTGGTATTGTTCATACGAATTTTTTCAACAAACGAAAGGATTTTGTCTTTAATATAGTCAAGTATCCATTGTTTGACGGCGCTGTTCCAAAATAATCGGCTTATAATTATTTGTTTTATCAATTTCCCAGTTGGTTCGTTATGCTGGAGCATGCTCGGATATTGTTGACTTTCATTCCAAAATTATACAAATAACAAGTACGCTTTTACGTTGTACTACATGGGTATCGTTATCAAAAAGTCCCTAAACTTTTGGAAAATTGTTTAGAAATTATTCGGAGTTACCATGGACACATTCCTTTTAGCAGTTGTTTCAAATGATATGTCTTATTCATCTTTCTACGGGGACTTGGTAAACACTTTGTTCTACTTCTTGCGGCGGAAATGATCAAAGTATAGGAAGGAGAACACTTAGTGTGATCCTCGATGTTCATAAACACAATTTGATCTGCATAATCTTCTGAACTGCACGCTGACTGGCAACGCTGAGGTGACTCGACAAACTGGCTCTGTCCAAATATCTTCAGGGGAGATCTGGTTCTAGCACTCTGGCCTCTCTGACGAACTCTTTTTTACAATTTTGGCCCATTTCTAACTGTCAGCCCAGTGCAGCACAATACATTTAGCGGTGCTATTTATATATATTGCCACTAAGATTGTTCAATATCGCCACTGGGCTCTCTTATCATAGTGTATGTATTAACCACGTTGCTCTTACAGCAAATAATTCATTCATTTAATCAGACACAATGATTGTTGATATGTGTTTTTCTACACATTAAATGTTAAGGTTTATTTTCAAAGTGTTTGATGTTTAAGTTCCCCTACCTCCGCAGATTCAGATGGAGGGTTGGAATCTTATTAACCGGTCTAATCATAAAATAGTAAATCGAAAAACCAAGAAGATATTCTAGGCCGCAAGTCCATGGATATTGACAAACAACAAGAAAACGTTGGACGCACATAGAAAAATGAACCAAATATACATTTATTAACTAAAAATTGAAACATCACGAACTTTTATTAAAAAACAAGGACCGAAACCAGGTGCTCGTGATAT
>JAUMGZ010193796.1:0-13022 GCA_032359645.1 Pododesmus macrochisma | reverse complement strand
CATACTATGCCAGTGAGAATCTAATAATCAAGTTTCATTGTTTACGCTCGTGTTACCATTACACAAACTTCTTCGTTCGTTATAATAACAAAATTGACATACATTTTGTACATTTTTGTAGAATTGAATTTATGTATTATTGAATTTTTTGAAATTTCACAAATGTCAGAAAAACTGTTTGATAGATTTCCCATAGTTTGCTTGATATAAAATTTTCTATTGTAACTAAGGTATAAAACACATTGATTTTTTTTTTTAAATTATAAAGCAGTTTTCTCACCCACATATTGCCTTAAGTTATCCTCCGGAGACGCAGCTTGTTGTAAACAAATTAACAAGTTTTGTGTTAATTCCACGGAAGCGTGATATTGGTAGTCGGTTGATTTATGTATTGTTCTTACTAAATGTAAACTGAGTTTAGTTGTTTCAATAACTGTCATGATAAAGCAATCAGTTAGGAAGTTATGTGAACGTAATCACATTTAAGAAGAATTGTATGAATTACACTGTTATTTGTCCATAATTTAAAGTCTCCCTCGGTCGACAGTACCAGTAAATCAGATCTCAACGAAGAGTCATTCATTTTAACATTTCCCTTGTAATTGGTATTTATTGCTCTTATTCTATTTACCAATGAAGCAATTAAAGTAGCGCAGTCTCGACTCACACTTCTCCATTGCTAGGCAGATAGTGCAATAAAATAATTGTATTCTATACGGAGATATTTCGTATGAAGACTTTTTGATTTATAAATTTGTCATATATTATCGAGTTTTAATACCCAAGTGTTTTATTGTTCTAATTTTTGCTACATGTTCAAGTCGTTTGGAAGACTCATTGAGTTCATTTCGATTATTCTTCATTTTCTTATTCTTAGAACTACACATTCTTAATATTTGGACGCAAAGAGGCCATGTCAAAGGGCAAGGTCCAATAAATAAAAATAAGTAGAAAGGGTGAAAAACCAAGACACTGTCCACACGAACACAGGCAAACCCAAGACACTGTCCACACGAACACAGGCAAACCCAAGGCATTGCTCAGAAATCACGAGTACATGCACGCAGACAATGTCCAGATGTTACATATGAGTCCATTAGCACAGGCAAAGCACATGGAAACGGCAAATATTAGCTGCGGATGGCCAACTGTCCACATTTTAAGCCAAATGAGCAACGGTTTCCGCATCTAGGGAAATATCACACACACACTCACACACACACACACATACACACACACACAGAGGAAAATCATCACGGACCTATTATAACAAGAAATATCTTTAAAAATATAATCGGCGTAGTTAACTGCATGGGGTATAAATTTACTACAAAAGTTAAAAAGATGTCCATGGAGCCTTAACGTTTGTGTTGATGAAATAGGACTATAAGTTAATTTTTGAAAAATGTTGACTCCAGGGTCACGCCTTGGACAAACTAAGCTCCCCTTGCCCAAAATTTACTGAATGCCAAAGCGTCAAACACTAGGCCATCTAGTTTTTTAGAATAAGATTTTTGAAATATTGTAAAAAAAATTCTCATTAGAGCCAAAAATGGCACCCCTTAGTACGAAGACCTGTCATTAAAACAAATTTGAGCACCCTTCCCCTAGAGATGCATTCTACCAAGTTTAGATGAAAATGATTAAGTAGTTTTGGACAAGTTGCCGAAAACGTGATAAGTAAACATATATGCTATAGTGTTTTTACACCAAAACGCGTAACTTTTTTTAACCAAAGATCAAATCTTGAACGTATCCAAACTTGCCATCATGCCATCTAGTCTATAAAAAGATTTTTTGATTTTGACAACAAATCCTAATTTGGACCCCAAATAGCGACCCCAGGGGAGGGAGACCCATCATTGGAACATATCTTTATCCCCCTCCCCTAGGGGTGTCTTGTCCCGAGTTTGGATGAAATTAATTTAGTGGTTTTGGACAAGTAGTCAAAATGTGATTGATTAACATAATTGCTATAGTGTTGAACTTTGACCCCAAAACGCGTAACTATTCAAAGTTAAGTTCACATCTTGAATAATCTTGGCTCACCTTGCCCTATAGTTACTACGTATCCAAACATGATATCATGCATGCCATCTAGTTTAGTTTTAATCTTTGACAACATTTCCCAATTTTGACCCCAAGTGGTGCCGCCTGGGGAGTGAGACCCATCATTTGAAGAAATATGAACCCATTTCCCCTAGGGATGTCTTGTTCTGAGTTCGGATGGAATATGTTCGATGGTTTTGGAAAAGAAGTCGAAAAAGTGAAAAGTTAACATTTTCTATAAACAGTGTTGTACTTTGACTTAAAGGCCGGCATCTGAAACCGGGTGGTTAAAAATTATAAGCCCCTTCATTGGTCAATGAATCATTGGAGTGATATCCTTTTTTGCAACCCAGGGTCAAGTTTTGAAAAAACTTGGTTCTCAATACCCTAAAATTACTTACTAGTTTAATCTTCAAAGGGTGCCCGTAAAAACAATTATATTTCTACGGCCGCCCGTCAATACCTAATCTCGCGGCCTAAGTCTAGTGTGCATTGACTGGGTTTATGTGAACAGCTATATGCAAAGTACGAGGACAAGTACAAAGTCAATATTTAAAGGTGATATCAAGGAAGGTCTAATGTAACTCTGCATTGTAAAATTATTTCAAAATATATAATACTTTATTCACAGTATGCCTTTAAAGTTGACCTGTTTTTGCCCGTAAGAGCGTCCATTCAAATTACGATCGGCCGTCATTTACTCTGATCCAAAATAGTATTCAAACCACGCAAATTGAATTAGAACGCGCAGTGGGCGCAACATTGAAATATTATTTACAGTTTGAAAATCATCATTTCTTTTCATGTAAAGATATGTATATGTTCAGAAATCAACGTTTGAAATTTTAGATTAAATATAGTTGACGTGTCTTTTCGCACATATTTTCCGTTATTTCGGTCACTGTTCGTGGACATTTTACATTACATGGCTTGAGTTAAGTACTTTCAATTGACGTCATCCAAAATCCAAATTAACCCGCTACGCTGAAAAATTGGAACCGAAACTAGGTGGCCGTGAAAAGTGAGCTTTTCCTACTACTTCATCTGAGATTGCCAGAAAACGGGGAAATATCAATTAGGGTGTGTCCATCCGTCCGTCCGTCCGTCCGTCTGACTTACTGTCTGTCTTTCCTTCCGCCACACTTTGGTTTCCGTGCTCTAACTGCTCTACTGCATAGGAAGTGTCCGTTTTCAACCAAATTTAGTTTGCAAGTACATAATGACAAGGCTCAGGTTAAGTGTGATGGCCAATGCGATGCTTGTACATTTACGCATATTAATGAGGTTACTAAATTCTCATTGGTCAATCGGTTTTCAATCTGATTAAAACCATATCTTGATCTACGCTCCATTCCATAAACTACACGCTGCTGTATCAAGCAGTTTACGGAATGGAGCGTAGATCAAGATATGATTTTAATCAGATTGATCGGTTTCCGTACTCTAATTGCTATGGCTTAATGTCACACATTATGAGAGGAAACAGATTCAGCTTTGATTTCGAGTTCACGGTGATAGGTTTACGTCGTCACCGCAATGTTTGAAATATGTGACAGGATATCATCTACATAAAGGAAGTGTAATTAAAGAACGGTGCTAAAATTTCCTCCTGCAACAGAACAGCTTTTACATATATGCTGTCCCATGTTAATAAAAAAAAAATCCGCTAGTTGAGGGGCACTCTTGGTGCCCATTGACATGTCTGAGTCAGCTGGAAAAGTTGACCGCCAAATTGAGCAAAGAGTGGCATACTTATATACAAAGATAACAGCTCATGTGTAGCAAATGTACAGTAGAGGCTTCCGACGAAGTTCAAAATGTATCATGTTTTTTGTGTTCATTTTTCATCTCAGATCGGATCAAATATCTCACTAACAAATTTATAAAAAGTTTTGCAAATGTATGCACCTTCTCTATAGAACGAAGAATATTAATGTTGTATGAATAAACCATTCGTTATAAGGGCACCAAGTGCTTTGATACAGATAGCCAGACGACATTTCTAACAAGTAAATATATACTTGTACTTTAGCAGGTTGAACTTCAAAAGAAAAAACATGTCAATTTATGTTTTAATTAAAGAACATATTCCTTTTAACTTAATCCAGAACATGTTTAATGTTTAAACAGATTCTTAATAGATACCTAGCTATCTCTAAGTAAAGTGTCATAATTCAAAATGTTGAAACATCTCGGGAATTGTGTTAGAAATTCACACGTTCGTGTTTATTCATGGTGACGATATGACTGACGGAGAAGTCGGATGTGGACCAGTAGATATCGCTTGTTGACAAGTCTTTATGGCAGTGTTAGAACATATAGAGGTCTAGGATGACGCTTGTATCAACAAAAATAAGCAATAAACAAGCGAGTATTTAATACAATTTCTGTAGAATAGTCTCACTTATACAAAGGACATGTATTGTATTATAACGTAACAAATCATATGGAATTAAAGTCGTCCTCTGCTATGAGTAATTTTTAACGATGTAATGTTTAAATCACTGCGTGCAACTAAAGTGTTCAAAATATTTTTGAAAGAAGAGTCTTTCCATTATAAACCCTAGCATACTTGCCAACTTTTAAAAATATTTATTGGGGAGAAAGCGCGTGACCAAATCTTAAAATGCCTTTACACCCTATATACAATGCCTTATTGGACAAAATAGTAGTGTAAACTGCCTAATTTAAGCAGTTCTATGCACTACACTAGATTAATTTTAAATCTGAAACAAGGTTAACTGATGTCAAAGGTGAAAATTTGGTGTGAAAAATAGGGAGACTTGGCAAGTATGCCCAAGGTATATGTGTAATGTTTAGTTAACTAGAAACGTTTAATACACATTGCAAATATTTGGCTATAAAGAAATATAATTTTTGGTGACATGGTCAACTAAACCGGATTGTGCTGGTGTAAAGTCGCTCACAATCACGGTGTAAAGTCACTCACAAGCATCAGTGTATTATTGATGTAATCTTTGTAAGTGAAGATAATACATCTCTCTGTAGAGTCTATCGATATTGAAAAATCAACACTCAAAAACTCGAGTACTTTATTGACTAAAGATCCTTTAACTTTCAATAAAAAGAGGATATTACTTTATACACAAAGTGCCTTATCGGCGACGAGACCTTATTTAGACTGATAACGGCCTTTCTGGTGATTTCTCCGTGATAACACTTTTGATTGCGATATAAAACATATTTTCTGCGTTGTTCTTTGTAGAGTGAACTATAAAGATGAACAATTTAGTTTATTTTTCAAGGAAGCTGATTACATCAGACATTACATGTAAAGCCTTAGAGTTGAACTGCCAAATTATCAGCGATCTTTTACTTTTTGATTTTAAAATAACATTTATTTATATTTTAGCAGGGTAACGTTCCATAAATTTGCGTAAAATCATTCTAGTTCATGTGATGTCATTCCCCGATACCACCAAAAATGAGTAAAAAACGATGTAATGTGTAACACAGTGAACTTGCTTATAAATTTTCGTTTAAAAAAAACAACAAAAGTTACGGGAAAAGATATGCAGAAGCTAAGTACGACTGTTCTGCCTAGAAGTATCAAGACTTACAATAATTAAGACTGGTTTACATTTGTAAATTAGTTTGACTGGTTCATTGAAATTCTGACAGGCTTATAGTTAATAAATCTATTTTATACGAATTTCAATTCGGACTGGTGCAGAAGAGTTTTGACAGATTTGAACTGGTTTAGAATAGTTTGAACTGGCCTAAATGAAATTGAAAAAGTTTGGAAGGTTTAGAAATTGTATTATAGCATTTATATATTAACGAAAATAAGAAGAGTCTGCTAGGCTTAGGAGAATTTGACCTAGCTTAGATGAAACTGGACTGACTTAAAAGAGATTTGGACTGGCTTAAAAGATTTTTGCATTACGTAGAAAAATTTACAGAATTTAGTGGAATTCTCCTCAAAGTCAGCTTAAACATTATTTACAAAACAGCACAGAGCACCATAATTATGTTATGATAAAATACGACAAAACTTTTAAAACAAAAATAAATTTTGATCAGTGATTAAACATTTCTTTCATTATCAAATCAATGATAACAAACGCGTACACAAGACCATCAATAACTTTAGCCTCGTATTACAGGTGGATAGCAAATTATATTCAAAAGTGCTTTATATTTATTTATATTTTGCGTAATAAAAAAGGCAAAGTCTTCAATTATATGGATGTCAGCACGATATATTTGTTGTGATAAATATTAAATAAATAATACGTTCCATTTTTATATCCATAACTTATGATAGTTATATGTTTTGATTTTTTAGAATTTTATTCAACAATTCAAATAAAGTGCCAACACAAAACACATGTATATATTCATTAGGTTTGTTTTCAAATTCTGAAATAAATATAATGCCTGCTTTATTCAGGATAGTCTGATGTATTTACTTCCCTTGAATATCTTCTTATATTTTAACATATATTTCTTTTATTTTATATTTTGAAGATACATTTTATGAACCTAAATTTATTTCAACAACTTATTAACATTTTTGAAGTTTGTTTTTATATGAGATGTCTCTTGAAAAGACTATACCTTTATGCATTAGTTTCGTATGTGGTGACTGTTGGCTACTTTATTCAATTTTAGTGACCAGTGGCTATTTTATAAAAAAAAAAAATTAGTGACTGCTGCCTTTTTTACACATTTCTTAGCTATGTGTGGCTATTTTAGATATAACAAATTCTCTGTGGCTATTTCATACATTTTTAGTAACCTGTGACTACATTATATAGTTAAGTGACCGGTGACTTTTTTTTTATATTAATACATTTTTAGTAACCTGAGGCTATTTAATACATTTTAAGTGACCGGTTACTACTTTATACATTTTAGTAACTTGTGGCTATTTTATACATTTTTAGTTACCAGAGGCTATTTTATACATTTTTAGAGACCTGTGTTTATTTTATACATTTTTAGTGTCAAGTGGCTTGTGGCTATTTTAGATAATTTTATTGATAAGTGACCAATTATTTTAATATTTTACTTTTCATTTTTTAACTTTTAAAACTTCTCTTTTCTACAAGAAAAGTCTTCAAATAGAGCGCCTAAATATATTTTGGACACAAAAAAACCCGTTAACCTTATTATATTTTCTTCATTGAAACCACAAATGAAGAAAAAAATTGTTCTAGGTATATGTTGATTAATATAAATAAGAAATAAAATCATGTATAGTCTACCTGCGTGTTGTGGATCGTGCTTTAATTCTTGGTCTTTTACATTCGCTTCATCCTGTGGATTCTGCTGCTGTTTGTTGTTGAGAATGGAATCAATGGAGTGTTTGTTAACAATTTTTCTGTACACGGCATCAATTGTCCCCTCCATACTTTGTAACGCTTCAACATGCATGTCTTTAATGAACGAGTTTGCCCTAGTATACCTTGACGTATCACTGTCCATGTAACAGAAGCTAACGGTAATGTATTATAGTTGACAATGCAGCTATTTGTGGACATAAAGTAATATTACAGCAATAAATGTCCAACTGTATATTTCTCTTCACCTGAAAACTGTCTCTGATTGGCTTATCTTAACGGGTATAACGGTACTCGCTTGTTGATTGACAGAAATTCACTTCAAACTAGACACCCCTTATAACTAAAGGATGGAATATTTTCTCGTGTAATTTGATCTTTAAAAAGTACGTTGAAAGTGGCAATGAAACTCCTTGAAACTTATTTACGAAGAATGCGAAATGTCTTCGTCGTCATCGTCAGCGACTATAAACTTTCGTTTCCGCTCAACAACTTTTTTTTACAATATTTCATAATGACCCGTATTATAATGATCATAGCATGGAACAATGAGCATTGTTTCAACTTTTAAAACGATGTTGTAAAGCTTAAGATTTAGGCAGAGAATTTTTTTTCGAGATACACGAACATTTTAAATCTTTAATTAAACTAATCTGGATTATGTTCATTCGGTAAATTCAATACAACCGCACGTTTAATAGTTTTGTATATGAGCTATATTCAATTAAAATAAAAGATTTTGAATTAATCAATCTTTTGATGTATAATAACTTCTGATAATAACATGGATGCTTCTAATACCTTTCAGAAACGGTTTATGGTGTGTTCCCAATAAATTGACTATCAAATTATCAATTAGACATTTTTATACTAAAATAGGAACACAACTCATCCGTGTGAAACCGGAGAACTTATACTGCACAGACTGAGATCTTTATACATGTACGTACTCGTGATTATACTGACTCAGTTACAATAAAGAACATGCATATTAAACTTCTTGATCGCAGAAAGTTGTTACCAATTAATTGACATGACGCAAGAAAACCCCATTAAACCTCCACTATAAATGCTTTTAAATTTACAACATTTCTTTGTATAAAACTTTAATATGATATTCTAACAAATAAAATTGATTCCCTAGCAGATAACCGCACCCCAAATCGTGTTATTTGGTACACTTGAGAGTAACTTGTTACCACAAAGTGAAGTTAAATACATAAAAAAGTAAAGTCAATCTTTACTCCAATGCAATAAATACAACTATAGAGTTTTACAGTGCAATAATACTCACGTCAAATTTAAGGGTATGTCTTTTTTGCTACTCTTGCTAACGTTGAGCGTCATGTTTGCTTCATTGCTAACGTCTGGCGTCATTTTTGCTTCCCTACTAATGTCTGGCGTCTTTTTTGCTTCCTTGCTAGCGTCATTTTTGCTACCAACGCTTACGTTTGGCGTAAATTCAGCTACCATTGTTAATGTTGGTCGCAATTTTGCTACCGTTGCTAATGTTTGGCGTAATTTCTGTTACCTTGCCTATCCTTGCCACCATTTAGTGTATTGTTAACCTGGCTAACGTTTGGGTAAATTGAGCTACCCGTTTTAACGTTTGTCGTAGGTTTAGGTACCAATGTTAACGTTTGGCGTCATTCTTGTTAACCTTGCTAACGTTTGGTGCCATTTTTGCTACCCTTGTAAACACCGGGCGTCATGTTTGCAATTCTGCCTTACGTTGTGCGTCAGCTAACCTTTCTTACGTACGATGTCATTTTTGCTAACCCCGCCTACGTTTGGTGTCTAGGACGAGTTAATAAATTCATAATATTGAAGATTTTTAACCTCATATTAAGAAAGAAAATCGAAATTTGAGGCACAAGGCTTCTGAAATTGTTTTTTTTTTATTTCACGTAAATAAATGGAATCATATGCTAGTATAAGCTACCCTTATCTTCTTTTGGAACCTATTTTAGGTCATAATTTGACCATTTTTTCTATTTTCGCACTAATTATTTGACTACTTTCGACGTTTTTTTTTTTAAAGTGTTAAAGCTTATCCATGATTTTCTTATGTTATATTTTGTCAACATTTGCCCACTAAAGACACTTTTCCAGTACTCTTGCGACGTTGGGATTTATTTATAGCCACTCTAGTATTCTCTGGTTGTCATATTTTGGCTGCAATTGTCTGCTTTGGACGTTTTTGTTTCGTTTCGTTTTTGATACTCTTCAAACGTTGTTTGGTGTTATTTTTGCTTCCCTTACTGCCATTAAGCATTTTTTTTTGCTACTCTTGCTAACGTTTGGCGTCATTTTTGCTACTCTTGCCAACGTTAGGCGTTGTTTTGCTACTCTTCCTAACGTTGGGTGCATTTTTGGTACTCTTCCTAACGTTGTGCGTCATTTTTGGTACTCTTCCTAACGTTGGACGTCATTTTTGGTACTCTTGCTAACGTTGTGCGTCATTTTTGCTACTCTTGCTAACGTTGTGCGTCATTTTTGCTACTCTTGCTAATGTTGTGGGTCATTTTTGCTACTCTTGCTTACGTTATGCGTCATTTTTGCTACTCTTGCTAATGTTTAGCGTCATTTTTGCTACTCTTGTCAACGTTGGGCGTCATTTTTGCTACCCTTGCTAACGTTTGACGTCATTTTTGCTACTCTTGCCTACGTTGGACGTCAGTTTTGCTACTCTTGCTTACGTTGGACGTCATTTTTGCTACTCTTGCTTACGTTGGACGTCATTTTTGCTAATCTTACCTACGTTGGACGTCATTTTTGCTACTCTTGCCTACGTTGGACGTCGTTTTTGCTACTCTTGCTTACGTTGGGCGTCATTTTTGCTACTCTTGCCTACGTTGGACGTCATTTTTGCTACTCTTGCTTACGTTGGGCGTCATTTTTGCTACTCTTGCTTACTTTGTGCGTCATTTTTGCTACTCTTGCTAACATTGTGGGTCATTTTTGCTACTCTTACTAACGTTGGGCGTCATTTTTGCTACTCTTGCTAACGTAATGCGTCATTTTTGCTACTCTTGCTAATGTTGTGCGTCATTTTTGCTACTCTTACTAACGTTGGGCGTCATTTTTGCTTCTCTTGCTTACGTTGGGCGTCATTTTAGCTACTCTAACTAACGTTGTGCGTCATTTTTGCTACTCTTGCTAACGTTGGGCGTCATTTTTGCTTCTCTTGCTTACGTTGGGCGTCATTTTAGCTACTCTTGCTTACGTTGGGCGTCAATTTTTCTACTCTTGCTTACGTTGGACGTCATGTTTGCTACTCTTGCTGACGTTGTGCGTCATTTTTGCTACTCTTGCTAACGTTGGACGTCATTTTTGCTACTCTTGCTTACGTTGGACGTCATTTTTGCTTCTCTTGCTTACGTTGGAAGTCATTTTTGCTACCCTTGCTAACGTTGGACGTCATTTTTGCTACTCCTGCTTACGTTGGACGTCATTTTTGCTACTCTTGCTTACGTTGGACGTCATTTTTGCTACCCTTGCTAACGTTGTGCGTCATTTTTGCTACTCCTGCTTATGTTGGACGTCATTTTTGCTACTCTTGCTTACGTTGGAAGTAATTTTTGCTACTCTTGCTAACGTTGTGCGTCATTTTTGCTACTCTTGCTTACGTTGGAAGTCATTTTTGCTACTCTTGCTTACGTTGGAAGTCATTTTTGCTACTCTTGCTTACGTTGGACGTCATTTTTGCTACTCTTGCAAACGTTGGACGTCATTTTTGCTACCCTTGCTAACGTCGACGGATTCTTTTTGCTTGCTTTACTGTTTACTTTGTAATGAAATTTGCCATATTTATTTGTCTATTCCTACTGGCATTTTGTAATTCATTCTTTTATTTAACTCTCGGGTCTTTTGAATTGAAAATAAATTGATTAATACATGAATTGATAGTTAACTTATTAACTTATAGATAAATGAAAATAAATGAAATAATGATAAGAGTATAAACCTATTCTTTGCACACGGTGAAAACAAAAATAAATACTATTAAGGAGACACAATACAGAGAGGATAGAGTCACCAAATTTAATTCATGTTGATATCGTTGGTTATTAGTTGGACTCATTATCGTTAAGACATGGAGAAGTTTAAGTGTTTCAGAATTCTTTTGTTTGTTTATAGTATAATTGTTATATATATATCAATTTCAAGGACGAGGCATATAAACTAAGAATCTTGGAAGTTATGAGATTCCTTAACATTGATAACCAGGAAGAAGTGGAAGGAACACAACAAACCTTACAGGAATATGTGTAAAAAGGATATAGACATTTAACACAAATAACTGAAACCCGTTTCAAGGAAGGGGCATATAAACTAAGAATTTATGTATATGTATTTAATAAAATCATTTATCGTGCAACCTCTGCCAATATATGTTAAAACTGACGAAAAGCGAACAGATGGATGGCGCCAGAAACAGTGCTTAATATATTGTGTCCCGATATCAGAGTAAAAATTACAAACAAGAACAAAATGATACTCGTCTTCAACATCTATACTATTACATTTTTCGCAAAGACTATTGTGTCTCTCCAAATTAATGTATCTGCCTAATTCAATATTCAAATTGTGTACAGAAAGCCTGTACTTGCAAATAGTTTTCTTATATGTATCTGCAACAGGTTTACATACATAATATTGCAAAGAAAAAATATCTACCAAATGTCTGTAAATATAACATTTGAAGAATTGTTAAAATACAATCTTTAACCCTTTGTTTAAATTCAAGAATAAATAATTTTTCATTTAACACTCCCTGTGCATACCATTTTCTCGGCTTAACCGTATGTATTTAAAATCTCTTTAACATGTGTTACCCAATTCACTTTACCAAGTATACAGTCTTCTAATAAAATTTAATATTAAGATGTTTCTATACAATTATTTATATGTGATGGCTTTAACCAGTATTTCCCAATTCTACTTATTCTTATCAACCGCATTGGTAGTCTTCCCTCAGTATATCATGTTATGTGCTGTATACTTACGTACAGACAATATTTTCTTACAAAAATCAGTTTGAACTTTCAATATATTTATTTCTTAGACTTGTGCACGTCAACAAATAGCTGTGCTACATTAAACAAGAGGCCCATGGGGCCTTAGCGTCCATCTGGTTGAAATTTGCCCAGTAGTTTCAGAGATGTCATTTGAATGCATACTGTCAAATTAACCATTTTGGCCCCACCCACCTGTCCCTTGGGGGTCAGGTATTTTATTTGTACAATATTGAATCCCCCCTTGCCCTAAGGATGCTTCCTGCCAAATTTGGTTGATATCTGCCCAATAGTCTCAGGGGAGATGTCGTTTGAAAGCATACTGTCAAATTACCCCTTTTGGCCCCGCCCACTTGTCCCCTGGGGGTCAGGTACTTCTTTTGTACAATCTTAAATACCCTTCCCCTAAGGATGCTTCCTGCCAAATTTGGTTGATATCTGCCCAATAGTCTCAGAGGAGTATCGTTTGAAGGCATACTGTCAAATTACCCCTTTTGGCCCCGCCCACCTGTCACCTGGGGGGGGGGGGTCAGGTGCTTCATTTGTACAATCTTGAATCCCCTTCCCCTAAAGATGCTTCCTGCTAAATTTGGTTGAAATCTGCCCAGTAGTTTCAGAGGAGATGTCGTTTAAAGCAAAAGTTAACGAC
>JAUMGZ010193785.1:0-13025 GCA_032359645.1 Pododesmus macrochisma | reverse complement strand
CTGTATACAAGAACCTTGTCCCACATTCCAGGCATCGCTACAAATCAACCAATACTTTGTATACAAGAACCTCGTCCCACATTCCATGCATCACTACGAATCAACCAATAGTCTGTATACAAGAACCTCGTCCAACATTCCAGGCATCACTAAGAATCAACCAATAGTCTGCATCCAAGAACCTCGTCCCACATTCCAGGCATCACTACGAATCAACCAATAGTCTGTATACAAGAACCTCGTCCCACATTCCAGGCATCACAACGAATCAACCAATAGTCTGCATCCAAGAACCTCGTCCCACATTGCAGGCATCGCTACGAATCAACCAATAGTCTCCATACAAGAACCTCGTCCTATATTCCATGCATCACTACGAATCTACCAATAGTCTGCATCCAAGAACCTCGTCCCACATTTCAGGCATCGCTACGAATCAACCAATAGTCTGCATACAAGAACCTCGTCCCACATTCCATGCATCGCTACGAATCAACCAATACTCTGTATACAAGAACCTCTTCCCACATATCAGGCATCGCTACGAATCAACCAATAGTCTGTATGATACCCTCGCTCCTGATTGCAGGTCAAACCACAAATCAATTTCCATCAATGTACGCTAAAGAGAAAATGAATAGACAGCACCTCGATACATCAAAGCAACGATGCCGAAAGGGGAAGTTACGATGTTGATGACTGAGAAAAATCTCTAGGGAGCTAAAAAGCAATAAGAAATCATTTCTATTAGGACGCATTGAAATTGAACCTTCATATAGATTTGGTACTTTCTGAATAGATAAAACAGAATCTAACTTTAAAATGAAGATTCAATGTATTTGGACTAACAATGCGAGAAATTATAGGAAATGAAGGTTTATGCATATGAATAATGATTGTTTGATGATCAAACAAAAAAACAGACAATAATCATACATTAATATATATGTTTATATGGAAAAACTCCTCATATTACACGACAATGTACATTTGATGATTAGTATAATATGTAATCAAAAACGATTTTTTTTCTATTTTATACTGATGGTTTTTTTTAATTGTTTGCAGCCAATGGTCTGAAGCATTGTATCGTCCTTGTTCATATCAGCAGATTCCAACAGATCATTGGGGTATATACTCTACAATCTAGTAGTGAATCTGTGAAGGTAAGTATCTGACATACACTTTAATCGTCTGTTGTGAAGGTAAGTATCTGATATACACTTTAATCGTCTGTTGTGAAGTAAGTATCTGATATACACTTTAATCGTCTGCTGTGAAAGTAAGTATCTGATATACACTTTCATCGTCTGTTGTGAAGGTAAGTATCTGATATACACTTTAATCGTCTGCTGTGAAGGTAATTATTTGATATACACTCCAATCGTCTGTTGTGAAGGTAAGTATCTGATATACATTATTTAATCGTCTGTTGTGAAGGTAAGTATCTGATATACACTTTAATCGTCTGCTGTGAAGGTAAGTATCTGATATACGCTTTAATAGTCTGCTGTGAAGGTAAGTAACTGATATACACTTTAATCGTCTGTTGTGAAGGTAAGTAACTGATATACACTTTTATCGTCTGTTGTGAAGGTTAGTATCTGATATACATTTTAATCATCTGTTGTGAAGGTAAGTATCTGATATACACTTTAACCGTCTGTTGTGAAGGTAAGTATCTGATATACATTTTAATCGTCTATTGTGAAGGTAAGTATCTGATATATTCTTTAATCGTCTGTTGTGAAGGTAAGAATCTGATATACACTTTAATCGTCTGTTGTGAAGGCAAGTATCTGATATACACTTTAATCGTCTTTTGGTCAAACGTTGGTCACATGATTTCCTGTTAAAATTGAGATTGACCTGTACGGCTCACGTGCAGAAAAAGTTGATTGAAAAGTGATATTATATTATAACTGAGTCCGTCTATAAATAGCACGATTTTTGCAACACCTTTCAAAATCACATCATATGATATTTTGAATTTTTTTATATTACTCTAATGACGTTGTTAAAAATAACGTTTTGGAACTGTTTTTGAAAGCAAAAGGAAATTGAAAATAGTATTGAGTCATAGTATGTTCAAAATGAATTACTTGAATATATTCTGTTCTGCATGTTTTAAGTTGTTGTGATATAATTCCTTTTGAAGACTTATGTGTTGTCATTTCCATGGAAACTTTGTATTTCAGGAATACTGGTTAACAAAGTTAATGGACGCTAAAAAGAAATACAACGCATCGGCGCCCGATCAACCGGTAAATGGACTTGTTGACTACAGACAAAATAATGCCCGACCGTCACCGAATGTAGAACTTTCACCAAGACGTTTACGACGAGCACGAATGTTGAGTGCTCATAAAAAGAAATCAGTTTCTATGGACACAGTATTTATCATTTAACATACATACACTGGACACAGTATTCACAACATTAACAAAAAACATCAAAAGCCTTGTAATACAAAATCATAATTCCAATTTATGTGCAATTCATGATGGAGTTGTAGGGAAAATCGACGACGAAGGAAATTTACTGAAGCAAAACGAAAACATTCTGTACATAATAAAGTGTGTGTGGTTAATTTAAAACTATCAGTGACATGTAAGCGGATGTTTTATAAAACTATCAGTGACATGTAAGCGGATGTTTTATAAAACTATCAGTGACATGTAAGCGGATATTTATAAAACTATCAGTGACATGTAAGCGGATATTTATAAAACTATCAGTGACATGTAAGCGGATGTTTATAAAACTATCAGTGACATGTAAGCGGATGTTTTATAAAACTATCAGTGACATGTAAGCGGATGTTTTATAAAAAAAACTATCAGTGACATGTAAGCGGATATTTTATAAAACTATCAGTGACATGTAAGCGGATATTTTATAAAACTATCAGTGACATGTTAGCGGATATTTTATAAAACTATCAGTGACATGTAAGCGGATGTTTTATAAAACTATCAGTGACATGTAAGCGGATGTTTATAAAACTATCAGTGACATGTAAGCGGATGTTTATAAAACTATCAGTGGCATGTAAGCGGATGTTTTATAAAACTATCAGTGGCATGTAAGCGGATATTTTATAAAACTATCAGTGACATGTAAGCGGATGTTTTATAAAACTATCAGTGGCATGTAAGCGGATGTTTTATGAAACTATCAGTGACATGTAAGCGGATGTTTTATGAAACTATCAGTGACATGTAAGCGGATGTTTTATCAGTCATCGCCGTAGTCTTGTGTTGGATGAGCATCCTTAGTCGGCATATTTGGATGTGTAGTCTTGACAATTTGGAAAATACTTTGTTCCTTTACTTGCTATAGATATTGATGTATATTTTCAAGTTCCTTCTTTTCTTATGGTCTTGCATATGCCATCCTTCAGAAAACATTTCTCCATGGCATCGGCGTATGGCATAACTAAACCATGTATGAATGTTTCATTTAAACATGGAACGTGTCATTAGTGAAGTCGATGTTGTCACCTGGAAACTCGTGAAACTGGATTTATCGCCAATAAACACACGATCAGCATCATAATCCTTCAACGTGTGCTCTATAGTTATGTTTATATACCTTTTGATATAGACCACCAAATAACAATAAAGTATCCATAATAATCTGCTGGTCAGGTATCCAAATCGGCCCTTCCTTTATTGATCAGATGGCCAGATTTACCACATAATTAATCCGACTAAAAGAATCAAATACGTACGTCTACATACATGTTTATGAGCACTATTCGCGTTTTATGTAGATATGTGTCCCTGAAACATTGTCTAATGACAGACATGTGCTTGAAATTATCAAAATGATCAAGGTCATTTTTAACCGAGTTTATCAATTAAGATTCCAGTACTCGCATTGAAAACATTTTACATTTCTCAAAAACTATAACCAATATTGAAAGATAATTTCTCTTCACTAAATGTGATAGACATCCATCTTTATCTCATATCAGAATATATAAATGTTTCCTTCATATTATGTAGAAATGGTGTGGGTGCTTAGCCACCTTAATTAATATGTTCCGTACAATCAAGAGATATGTTATATTGATTTGTTACATGTATGACTATGTGCCTATGTAACAAGGTTGTGTTTTTTCTTGTATTATATGTCAATATGTGCTCAATAAACAAAATGTAAACACAAGTAAAATGTGACTTTCAAAGTCATCCCCTTTCTTGTATGTGCTTTTGTGACGTGATCAGTACAATATTTTTATCACCGAATAATAACAAGATATTACTTTATTATTCAACATAATCATAACATACCCATCTATCCACGAACAGAATTTATTTTAACGTGCCAGCTTTCCTTATTGAGGTAGTACACATAAATGCAAACTGTAACATGCCTCCAATAAACATGTATATGAGGAAGGAGCCAATACTCTGTGTGAGACACCCTCGACCCACACTTCAGGTCTTGCTCCGAAACAACCGTCATTGATGAACGCTTTAGAGGAAATACATCTATGAATTTAGAACAGAAAATACCTCGGTAAATCAAAGATACAAAGCCAGGAGGCACGATAGTATTGAAGGACAAAAACCATGCCCAGACAATACAATAAGTTGTCTTGCCAAAATATTTAAATGTGCGCATAGTTAAAATAGGAACTTGAACGTATTCCTCTGAACACGTGTTTGTTTCAGACAATCCAGTTCTCATCAGAAAAGGTGACGTTATAGTTTATATAGAAATACTATTATCGAAAGACAGGTACACAGGTACACACCCAGAACTGTCTGTTTACTTAATTCACTTTTATTTAGTTTCATTGACATGTATCTAGCTGCCAGATTGCACTAACAAAATAAATCATCTACACATGTATATGTGTTTTCGTAAGGTTAAGCTGAAAACTTCTCGTCGTGTTTATTAACGTAAATTAATGTTTCTATCCTAGTTGTGCTTGTTGTCAAAGCACAATACAACGGTACCATTCATATATAAAAGTCAAGGTGTTGGTTATATGCTTATACCACTGCACTGTTTGTATATCATGGTACAGTTACATAGATCTTCCAAATAATGATGCAAATGATTATGACTTCTGATTGGTATTTAATAGTCAACATGTTCAGTTCATATGAATTTTTTTACATCGTACTTTAAGGCATGTGTTGACAATAATGCAAAATGATTACTTTCAACCATTAATGTTTTCAATTAATTCGCTCTTTAGTCGGATACGTCATACTTTAATAAAAACATAAATAATGTAAGTCATGAATGTACGACTAAAGGCAACATGTGCTATTGATATATTTTGTTAAGCTCAGCAAATTGTGATCAGCGGGAAATAAAAGACAATCAAGCTAATTAAATGCAAACCAATCACCTCTGTAGTGGCATTTAAACTATCCTTCCTACAATTGTTTTGAACAACAAATCAACATTGAATGCAGAAAGTTGTATTATATACATGTATATGGACAAGTTTTCGTGTTAAGTAAATATCTGATATTGTACATTTGAATGTGTTATCGTTATTGTATGTATATTTTGCTCTTAATGACTGTGATAATAAATACATCAAAATCGAACAATCATTGTGTGACATGTGGTTCTGTCTTATTTTGTAACTTCATCTTTACTTTTTGGTTCCTATCAATATTAATTTATACAGTTTTTATGGTTTTCTTATTTAACCTGTTTAAGTCTGTTTAAGCAGGTAGAAAAAACGTAACAAAGCATTTTGTTTTATTGGGGTTTATCGAAGCCAAAACAATCATTCAGTGATATTGGAATGAAAGACCTAAGAACACAATATATAGGGACATTCACAATGAGACAACAAGAACCGGCAGGGCAAGCGATAGAGATAGTTCCTGTACAAAAGCTCATACAACAGCGTTACGTCTACTTTTGTCGAAATTTAGATTGGGATCTTTCTTGCTTCAGTTGATTAAAATCCCTGCACATGGGACCACCAGTTTAGCATTTGCAACGAAGTATGTGTCACTATTCTATAGAAAAACACTTAAAAATAATTAAACAGAAAATATAAAAGCAACTATTGAACAGAAAAGTCCCATTTGAATGTTAGATGTGAACTATGGTATCCTCGAAGATTGTTTCCTACAATACATGTGTCACTCGCCGTAACGTCTTCCTGTCATTTCGGTAATATAGCATTCACAAAAGGGTCCAAAACATAGTTCCAGGGTCATATAATTTATTTTGCGAGGTAAAAAATGTGAGAAGCTAACATATTTGGTATGTACAGGGTGTCTCAAAATAGGTGTTACTTTTTGAAATTTTATAAAATTTGAATGCCTCAAGTTACAATTACCAGATGTACAACATATCATAACAGAGGTCCGAAGTTTGTATTTAAAAACAGTATGAGTGGAATCAAGAGAAAGAGAGACATAAACAAACAATCCATAACTGCATCACACAATTAAGCACCAGAATTAAAGGTATTAAATCGACATCCCACAATCATCAAGACTAGTAATCAATGCAGACCTACTTAGGACGGTCACCCAGCACGAAACCAGGCGGTGTGGTTAAACCAGTTAGTGAGGTCTCAATCTTCCCACTTCCCGTATGAGACTAGAAGTCTAAAGTGTAGACATACATTTAAAAATCCAATAAATACACTTCATGGCGCTGTAAATAATCTCAATAACTAACCGCCCACATCAATTGTCCATAAAAATCTACACGAGTAATACGTATATACATATTTACAAAAGGCAATTAGAAGCACGAAAATTGGACATAGCCAAGCAGCATAAAGCTGAAAACAGTGGCTAATAAGTTGTTGATTCATAGATTCCACATAAAGTTAAGTACTAGTATATGAATAGTGACTTTGAGGAACAACCAGTGTGCTCGCAGAGTTACAACAGCAACACCTAAGCCAACGTAAACTGCTAGGAATAAAAAAAAGATGGAGATTGGGAGGCGATTGGGGACCGTAGGAGAGTTTACACTCACCCAAATATGTGTCAGGGGAAAAAACTAATTTGGCCTAAGTTATTACCATAACAGCAGTGTAAGAAATAGTGGTGGCTGGCCTCGAAAGTCTTTTGAATTTGTTTTTGTGTTTTCGATACGTATGAAATTTGTTGGCGTTTTCCTTGGTTGTCAGTTCATCTGATAATGAACAACACGAAGTCCAACTAACAATCACCAGGACAGATATCAGGACCCAACGTTCTCGATATATGGAGCTTTCAACTGGAGCCCTTCATCGTGTCCCAGTAGTATTGTTAGAAGGTGTGCAATGCAAAAGTCTATGCCAGTAAGCCGTGGTAAATGGATCCAATACTAGGTATGTATGTCTCACTATAAGAGGATCATAGCTACGTTTAAGGTTTTTCATTAATATTTTAGTAGCAACAGAAGATATGTCAGGGTTGTTTTAATTCTCCTACTTTTGAAACAAGATGTCTATGAAATGAGGGTTGTGAAACGCCTCTAGTTACATACTGGAAAATACTAGTTTGACCATATTTCAAAAGAATCTCCGGATATCTTCTATGAAACTTGGCCAATGTGTTACGTAGTTTATGATATCGATGCCCCTGTGAAATATGCTTGGTGGTAAGGTAAATATTACGAGACAGAAAGTCATTGACATCTGAACAAACTCGAGCATAATAAAGTAAGTGAAAAATATAAATGCCGTGTGATGGAAGTCGTGGAAAATCTCCATCAAGCCATGGGTAATTTACAATTTGAAATTCAAAATCATCTCTTTGTCGTAGATTTTAGTATGAGCTGTTCAGTTAACAATATTAATGTCTAAGTCTAAAAATGGTGAAGAATTATCATAATGGTTAGCCTTGATAATACTAAGTTCTTTAGGATATACAAAGTTGATATATTTAGATAAAAAGGGATTATCTAAATTCAGTATTTCATCAAGATATCTGGAGGTTCTATTAAAACTATTAATCAAGTCAGTTCTGCTCGCCTTTTGTAACTTAATCATAAAATTGCTTTCGTAAAAAATACAAGATAATATCTGCTACAAGTGGGGCACAAGTCGTACCGATTGGTATGCCAACAACCTGCTTGTAAACCTTGTCGCCAAACCGAACAAATATATTATCCAATAAAAATCATAATGCTTTGCATAATTCAAGACAGGTCCACATTTAATAAGACTTACAATTATTACTAGAAAAAAATTCAATACGAGTATTAGTAGCTAAATATGTTTCCTCTCTCTGTCAAAGGCCCATCTTATCAATGTATGTAACTTATCCTTACTAAGGTCATGTGGCAAGGTAGTATACAATGTAGAAAAGCCAAACGTGCTTATTTCCTTGACTTTATAGTCAAATAAATGAAGTTTGTTAAGTATAGCGCCGGAATTTTTGATAGACCAAAAATGGTTGAGCCAGGTATTAGAGAAAACAGAGTTACAATACTTAACCATTTGACCCTTTATAGTTGTCAGTGCAAAAGTGAGGTGCTAAGAAATACTCGTAGTGGTACAATAACTAGAGTTTTCAATAAAACGAGATTTATAAGGCTTGTATGCAATTTGGGGAGCCAGTACATAGTAGGAACATCGTGTTTCGTAGTATTCATGTCAAATATGAAAGATGACATCTGAATCTGACCAGATTAACTGACCACCAAGGAAAACGCCAACAAACGTCATACGTATCGAAAACACACAAACCAATTCAAAACATGTTCGAGGCCAGCCACCACAAAGTTCATGTAATGTAATATTTAACCAGCGAGTATTAGAGCCTAAAACGACCAACCATTTAACTCTGTGTGAAATATTGTATTGCCAAATCAGTGTAATATTTCAAAATATTTACTTTGTTATATAGACTACTTTATTTTGAAAATAAAAAGACGTTTTCAAACGTGTAAGTCTAAAACTGAAGGATCAGTGGTCGCTACATGTGTTTTATTCACCCAAACGCTTGAATTATAGAATCATTAAAGACGATTTTATTGTAACGTGACAAGGGACATCAATTTATAAGAGGGGAAAACCAATTATGTGTGTGAGAGAACCTCGCTTATGACAAGACCTAGCTAAGAATCAACAGTAGACGCTTAAATGACCTTAAAAAAGGCAAGATACAGAAAGCATGATGTAATTAAATCAAATTGGAAATTGTAATATGCGTCGACGAATGGGGTCCTGCATGTGACAGGGTTTAGACATTTAGGAAGCCTGACATCTGAATCCGGAGGGACTATACTGCTACCAAGAAAAGCACAAACAAAAACCAAATGACAATAGCAAACACACACAAAATCACATTACAAAAATAGTCAAATTAACGAATGTGTAACCAAGTAGAAAGGTGACAAATAGATCTATTATATCTCTGTAAATGTAAACTTTTTCAAAATGTAAAAACTTTCGATCTTTGAGTATGAGAAACAATTTTAAAATACAATTAAATTTGCACATTGCCTAAAATACTTATGTATAAAGTAATTTATGTAAATTCAGATTAAACACACAAAGATGAGTCAGTGGTACGTATTCTTGGATGAAAATGTCGCATTATATAATTATAATAATGTATTCCCGCCCACTGTCTATTATATAGCTGTATATTGTTCTTCTCAACACCGGATTACTAGTATACAAAATTATGAGAATAATGCAACAGCTACTGTGTTGTATTGATGATGGACATTAATTCAACCCTGATATATCGTCCGTTGCTACTTGAACTTGTAAGAAAATTCCTTAAACGTAGATATGACCTTCTTATTGAAGTGAGACCACTATATACCTAGTATTGGGTCCATTTACCGCCTATTACTGACATAGACTTTTTCACTGCACACCTTCTAACAATACTACTGGGAATCAATGAAGGGCTCCATTTAAAAGCTCAAACTGATGTAATAGCAATTACTTTAGCCAGCTACCCCCCTGACACAGTACTGGGTGAGTGGTTGCTCTCCTGTGGTCCCGTTTGTTTGTGTTCTCCAATGTGTATACCTGGTTGTTTAAGTTGGCTAATTGTTTGCTCTTGTACCTTTTTGAGCACACACTGATTCTTCACCAATGTCACTATTCATATAAGTAACTATATTTTGAATCAACTCATCTATTCTGTATAAGCCACTGTTTTCGCGGCTTTATGTTGCTTTGCTATACGTCCAATGGCCGTGGTTCCAATTACCTTTTGTAAATATGTAAATAGGTTTTACTCGTTTAGATTTTGTATGGACAATTGATGTGGGCGGTCGGATGTTGAGATCATTGACAGGGCTATGAAGAATATTTATTATTTTTTTTAATTTGTGTCTATACTTAAAGATATCTTGTCTCATGTGGGAAGTGGGAATATTGAGGCCTCACTAACCTGTTTAACAATACCACCTGGTTTCTTGCTGGTTGGCCGTCCTAAGCTTAAGTCGGCCTGCGTGAAGAAAAAAAAACTAGTCTTGAGCACTGTTATGACATCAATCTGTTTCCTTTCATTCTGCTGATGAATTGTTTGATGCAGTTATTGTTAGTTTGTCATTGTGACTTTTCTGTTGAGTCCACTCATCCTGGTTTTCCCCCTATACACTTGTTGTAATTGTGCACCGCAGTTTAAAGCCGAAGCATCACCCATCCTTTCTAAATAAATCTTAATATGAGTACTGGATGGCTGGTAGTTTAATTACACTTTCTAAAACAAGTGATTCAACAACGTTTAAGTTGTGAATAGAGGATCATTAGTACTTTATTCAATTTATTTTATGAATGTGCGAGCTAATAATTTGTTTAAGGCACATTAACTGTTGAAAGAGTAGTCATTTGTTTCAAATTCGTCACGATTTGGAAATTAAAACACTACTCATTGGAACGCTACATAATTATTGATGTGAAATATAGCCATTGAACATCTGATGGTAGCATACTATAGGGAAATGTATTTGGAAATTGTTCACATAAGTACGTCGTTTCGTGATGTGTGTCGACGTGCTACACATATCGAATTACATCTTGTTTTATGTTACTTTAACGTTACAATTCTTCTTCACTGTTGAAATGCTTAGATGTTTTTGACAATTTTGAAATGCAAATAATTTTAAACTACTTTTGTTTTTCAAGATTTTACACCACCTCTGTTAAGAGGATGCTTACTTGCGGGGTGCTGCACATTATCTGAAAGGGCACACCTGTTTTCGGCAGAAATATAGTGAATTTCAATAACATATGGTAATTTAGAGGGGTTGGACGCCGGTTACCCCCCGATACTATGGAAATGCCTGCCTTAGTAGACGGTAACGCCGCTACTTGGGTTCATTGGTTGTAGCAATGCATCAGATGGTTGTGATGTATATATATGGGAAGCCGTTTTAGATGTTTTATAAAAGTTTTAAGAACTTTGTGAACAATTCAAGATACATGTATTTAATATAAATAAGGTGTGGTGCTTCGTGATTTAGATTACAATAGACGTAATTACATGGCGACTATTTTGATGAATCAGATGTTTCAATTGATGTGACGTATATTTGTCAACGTTTCGAAATTTTCATGGAGTAGAAATGCATACATTAAAATGTCGTAAATACATCAGAGACATATAGAACTGCGTTTCTGTATACGTACCTGCAAACACAGATTTATATACTAACATAGTTAGTATATAAATCTGTGCTGCAAAGTGCCTCACGGCAAAAAATCAGTCTCGTCATTGCATGGATCTACGCAAAACTCAATTCTGAAGCAAGGTTTAAGATTACTATTGATAACAAAAGTGAACATTGTGTGTAATAAAGGAAACTCCCTCCTGAATATGGAGGATTTGCAACTATGGATTTTTGGTGGCATGCTTAGTTTTTGTTATATCCGGATTTCATGTCCGCTTTTGGTTTTCTGCTTTACATAAGAAAATTAATTTCCGGACACTTGCCACACGTTTTTACAGTTTTTCACCAAATATGTAAACATTGTAACTTTGTGTGTTAAGAAATGATTACTGTAGTCACGTGTTTAGCTCAACAGGTAATGTATACATCTATTTATGTTGAAGTATGAGTGACGTTTGCTGTCACAGCAGGAACAACACCGATCTACTTAAGCGGTACATACCCGAATAACAGGCCGCTCGAATAATTAATTAAATTATGAAATGAAGAAACCTCATTAATAGCTGATTAGTATGTGTAATATTCATGCATTGCATTTATGGCTATTGAACTTAGCCGGAGTCTTGTTTTTATGTACATCCAACCATTTCTAGGGCAGTTAGATCAAGGCAACCAATTAAGCAATGAGAATTTAGCAACTTTATTGATATGCTTAAATTTATAAGTTTATATGCAAGCATTGCATTGACTATTTAACATAGTCTGAGTCTTCTCGTCGTGTATTTGCATAACAACTTTGGTGGAAATCAGTCAACTTTAATGGTAGAGCACGGAAACCAATTTACTAGTGAGAACTTAGAAACATCAATAATATGTGTAAATACTATATATGCATGTATCACAGCTTCTGAACACATGTTATACTGAAATTTTTCCCCAGAGGAGCCATTTCTGTGTCAGGCACGCCGTCATTTATTCCCGATTCATAATGTTCTGCCAGTTATTTTTGAGTTTCCGACCAAAGAAGATACAATTTCAAACTTACCTTTATTCTAAATTGTTGTGTTTGATGCATATTTTGGCTTTCTTTAATGTCTGTCAGTCTGTCTGTCTTTTGATAATATCTAATTCTATATATCTATTATAATGTCACCTTTGCTGATGAGAACTGGGTTGTTCAAAACATGTGTCCAGAGGAATACGTTTAAAAATTGCTGTTTTGACTACGCGCTCATTTTAAATTTTGGCAAGACAATTTTGTATTATTATTATTGAGTATGGTTTTTGTACATCATAACCATTGTAAATTTGTTGTCACCATTTCCCACCTTGGCTCTGTAGCCTTGATTTGCTGAAGTCTTGTATATTCAAAGTTAATCCTTGTCTTGCGTCCATTAATGACGGCAGCTTCGAGCAAGATCTGGGGTTCGGGACGGGTTGTCTCACACAGAGTTTTGGCT
>JAUMGZ010193774.1:2789-13025 GCA_032359645.1 Pododesmus macrochisma | reverse complement strand
AAATGCCCGCCTCACTTTGCTAGGTTATTCTAGTGATGACTTTTTGTTAAAGCTATTGTTTGTTTTTCAATTAACTTTTGTTCTGTTGGTCCTTTTTCTTCTTGTTTTATTAACCGATTAATTAATTATTAAATTCGAAATCAATTGTCGCAAATCGAACACAATTTCAACTGATAATCGAACATAACCTTTATTATGACAATACTAGTTTACGCCCGAAGTCTATATGTGGTGGGTTGGTCTCTAATATTTGTGTGTTTTAGTTTTATGTTTGTTTGTAATTCCATTTGATGTTTGTTGACGTTTTCCTTAGTCGTAAGTCCCTTCCGATTCAAATGTCATCCTCCCTAAAGCAATATATATCAGAATTTCCTACTCCCCTTTTCCCCATGACTTGTATTTATCTAGTTATTGTGTATTCCAAATTCATTTTCTCTTCAGCGTCCGTTCATGACGGTTGATTCGTAGCTAGGCATGACACCTGGACGAGATAATATCACAGAGAGAATTTTTTAGTCTTTTACTGTCCAGAGTTCATGAAAAAGACGTGCCTTTCCCGAGAAAATCAGAGGCAATTACTTCAAAATTGTATTTATTATTGCAAACAACTATCCAATTATTAAAGGGAACAATGTAAAAAAAATACAACATGTGTCATACCATATACACAAATAAAGAGAAACTGAAAAGAGTAGAGCCAATGATTTAATGATCATATTGGATAATGTGTTTAGTAATGCCGAACAGTAAGTTCTGGAAAGGAATCATGAAAGAAAGGCAGAGACTATAAATTTTTTGTTTTAAAAAATCTGAACAGTCAGGTTTCCGATAAGATGTCAAAATAACATCAACCATGCAGAGGCTGCGGCAGCATATATATTGGACTGATTCCAGCAGCGTCAGTAAACAAATATGAAAGGGGACCTTAAAAAACCCAGCTACCGTAAGATTCGTGAAAGTTTGACCAACGGTCTGTTAACATAAAATCGAAAAGACAAATCTTAGTCAATAAGAACCTTAAGGGATCATGCCTTCAACGTCTACAGAAAGTTTCACGAATAGCTGTTAAGCAGTTTTGATAATAAGTTAAAAAGTATCAGTCAATTAGAACCCATACAATTGAACAACATCGGAGACAAATCTGAAAAGGGATTATGGAAGGAATATTTATCTCAGGTTCCTTGAAAATGAGATCTACGTTTCGTGACAAGAAGTAAACTTCGTTCAGGACGAACAATCCCAGTCTTAGTGTGAGATTTCGCTGTCTTAAACAACCAGGGGTGATATATTCTATTAATCCAAGTTTCCATATCTAGCTACGAACCAACCGTTATTATTGGACACCTTGTTAATGTAGATGGTGAAATTACAACAGGTAAGGCTGGATAATTGGAGGGAGGACTATCTCATTCCTTGACCAAGTCCTCTCAAACAACACTATAAAATGACTTAATTCATAAATTCAGCATACGCTTGCCTTCATCTGGACAGCTCTTTTGGACAACTCAGTTATCATTAGCAGAGATTGTGTATTAAAATATATCCTAATATGTGATAAAACAAATTCCATATAAATGATAACGTCACCTTTGCTAATGAGAACTGGATTGTTCGAAACACGTGTTCAGGGAAAACGTTTAAAAATTCCTGTTTTGACTACGCGCACATTTTAAAATTATGTCAAGACAATTTTGTATTATTGTTGGGGCATTGATTTTGTACCCATCGTGAAATTGTTGTCACCGTTTCTCCTTTGGCTCTGCAGCTTTGATTTATTGAAGTCTTGTCTACTCTAGATTAATTTTCTCTCTTGCGTCCATTAATGACAGCGTCTTAGAGCAAGATCTTGGGTTCGGGACGGGGTGTCTCACACATAGTTTTCGCTCTTTCCTCTTATAAATATCATATGTTTCAGATTGCATTTTTGTAGAAAAGAGTTAAATTAAATGTAAAATGGGCGTTCTGTGGTCACAATGATCTATAACTAATTAGTGGCTTGAAATGTGACATGTGGCGTGTTATCAGATCGACAAAACATAAAGGAGATCACAGACAAACACATGGATGGGCACCTTGATTTTTCATTCTAATCACATTATCGATTAATAATTATGCAAACTACATTTACCTGATACCAAATTCTCTCACTGAAAATGGTCTTCTCCGGCCATATCTTTTTGTAGAATCTTACAATAAGTGTGCCTATACTGGCACAGAATACCCATGCGACAATCATTAAGATAGCTACAAAAGAAAGAACAGTGTGTTCTTATTAATCACTTGCAATAAGTGTTTATATTAAACAATAAACCATTGCTTACTCAAAATTAACGTTTCGGGAGTGCATTAAGATATCTCTTGATAACAAAACAATAGCAAACATATTGACCAACGCATGGGAGATGACTATGAAATTTGTCAGTAAATTTTCGTCAAATGGAGTATTGTCTGAATATGTAAATGCCACTAACCACTGACCACACAGAGGTACTAAGACATACACGCATAAACCTTCTCAGCCAAAAACAACAACGACAACAATGATTAAGTTATAATGCTTGAAGCATTTATTAAGTAAAATAGGTGTAAAATGGATTGCGCATTGTCATAGATTTACATTAACATTTGTACTTGACACGTAAATGGTAAAGAATGGTATAATCATAGAGTATATATTGTTTCTCAATTATACAATATTAAATAACATTTATATTCATAAACGTGGGGTTCTTTGAACTTCCTTAAAGCTATTAGTTACAACAATATATAAATATGAAAACATTCAAGTTTGAACGAGTTCACCAAGGAAATATGTTCTGGAGAACCATAGACACCACTAAAGCATATAAAGCACTTCAAATATTAATAGTTTGTGAAAGTTTTAAGAAAATGGCACATCAAATTTTCTAAACACAAATTTAAACATTAGTGTAAAGCAACGGTCATTCGAGGTAAATAGGTTCAAACGTGTATGTTGACCATTAGAAGTGTGTCAGTAAATATAACAGGTGGATAAATCACTGTTTTGACATACCATGCATTTTTGCCAGAAAATAAATAGCCTGATCAGTAACAAGCTGTCGAGCTTGAAAATCTATCATCGTCTTAGACACTGCAGGTAAATCAGTCAGGCTATGTCGCCTCTTGTTACCTAAAATGTGAGAAATATAAATTATAGTTATTATGGTTATATCAAATCTGCCTTCTTTGAGAATGAAGATAATCAAAATTCCTACGTAAAATCTAATAATCCATACATAAAAGGTAAGGAGTGCAAGATATTCGAAGATAAAAGAAGATACTAGATAAAAACACATATTACTAGCAAAGAAAACAAGATAAATTTAAAGGTTGACAAGACAATGTATCCTCTTAGATTAATCATCAGGCAATTTATGCTAGAAGGTCAGGTTAAAACGGTTCCTCGTGTAATAGCATTCCAACTTCATAATTGGATAACATTCTCCGTTTAGTAAGAACCTAACAACGCATTAATTAACTTATATTCTCTGGATATTTTATTGGCGTGTATTACACAAGTATATATAGTATAGCAGGGGCGACATTAATGATTATTGAACTCCTGGGTATATATCGCAGTGATAAATCATAAGAGGCTGTTAATCCTTAGGGTTCATCATATAATCACACATTCGGTAAAAACTAGCAGTTAAAGTCATCGCTATCGCTCAACCACACACTTTAGAAAATATTTAAATAGTTCTTAATACATATCTAATTACCTTCCACAGCTTCTCCGAATGCAAACAAAATGTAGTAATCGTTATTTAAGTCATAGATTTTGGTTTCGGCTTTAACAACTTTTTGGCGGGTAAAGCTGCACGATAAAATTCCATTTTCAACCTGTCCGCCCATGTTACTTAAACCAAGTGTTGCCTGTTAAAAGTAATGATAAAATACGTATTATTTGCTATAATATAAAAATGCAATCTGAAACATGCCTCCAATCAATATAATATTTATAAGAGGAAAGAGCCAATACTCTGTGTGAGACATCCACGTCCAGAATTCCAGGTCTAGCTCCGAAGCAGTCATACCGGGATTTACAAATGTAATGATAGGAAAACTACTGATATTCGAATATCATATTGGAATATTAAAAATGAATCACATTCCAAGACAACAATCGTACACAACTTGTAAAACAATGAAATATAGATTATGCAAATTTCGTCACTGGTGTAGAGAATATGTGTGAACAGATAATTTCAAATAATTCATTTCTGAAGGTAGGAATTGTTTCAGACTTAAGTTTGGAGTTTAATTTAAAAGTACCTAGAAAGTAAACGTTGATAACCGGAAGTTTGTGAATTCTGAAAACCCCAACAAGAAAATAACTTAAAAATAAAGCTCATAATTTGGATGGCCGTACGGTGACATTTTCAAAGTATTCCTCTTCACAGCTGTTTCGGATAATTAAGTGTTCTTAAGCAGAGATGACGCAGGAATGTGGTTTTATATAATCAAAGACTGAGTTACTGCTTTTATTATTCACTTGAACTGAAAAGGGGTATCAATAACCACATAAAATAATAACTAAAAGAGACGCAAAACGAATGTTTTATGTTTCATCAAGGGGACTTAATAGGAAATGAATACAGAATAGTCAAAACATAGGTAAACATAAGTTGGAAGCGAACAAGGTAGGTAGGAAATCCTTACTGTTTGGAAACATTTTCACCAACTAACATCATAAAAATGGTCAAGTCGAAAATTTAGTTGTACTAGGAATATTAAGCCTTTTCACCTTGACAAATGTCTCGGACGCCCATAAGATACTTAAACCTCGTATGATATGATGCTGTGTGTGTGTGTGTGTGTGTGTGTGTGTGTGTGTGTGTGTGTGTGTGTTACACACCTGCTTTAACACCTTATTTTCGTTGTTGCGGTGATTATAAGAATGGCGGACATCTACAAATCCACTGTCATCAACGCACTCAACCACACTGTCTTCTCCCTGCAAATAATAAATATAAATACCGATGATATTTAAACACAATACAAGATAATTTACTTGTCATATATACATAATATTATATAAGGCAAATGTGTCAATACGTTAAGTTTAAGATATAAGTTGAAAAGAAGATAAACACCATGTATTGTTAAATATAAGTTTGAGAATATGGTGACATTAGCAGAATCGAATATAGGAGGATGATAACACGACTTAAGTCATCTAATGATATGCTATAACAAGAACCAACAGCATAAACTGTTCTGACAACAAATTTGCACTTAAGGAGTCCGAATTTATTTCGAGTTTTCGTTCATTGCACAGTGCACTGCGCGACGTTGATTGTCAGATGTCGTACAACAATTAATCCACAATTGAACTAAAATTGGATAGAATAATTAATTAATGAATATAATATTATATTTTCTTGATTACATTTTGAGAACACTGCTCTTAGAAAATGTTAACATTGAATTAAAGACCAAGCATAAGGTATTTTGTGTCAAAAAACTGTGTTTTGGCTCATAATTGTATCCTTGAGACGGTCCCTTATCACCATTTGCCTGGTGACCCCCACTTATTTTGCTTATAGGAAATATAATTTGATGCAGTACCTCAGATTCAAAAATGGTCAAAAGTTCTTTAATAACTGCAGAATTTATTTTATATATATTTAAGTGTTAAAATTGGCCATTTCTGTGTGATTCCCCATTGAACTCCATGTAAAATCAGTTTTTATTTTGAAACAGTCCCCATGTCTCACCAGTCCTGGTAACATGTCCTTATTATTTAATAATACAAATATATTGTGTCCATTGACATTGTCTGTTAATTAAATTAAATGTTCTATCGAATATTTCTGGCAATTAAATTAGATTCGGTCTCCTTAAACAATGTATCATTTGTAAGAGCATTACAAACATTGTCTACATTCTAGATCACTTTGCTTTCCCATGTAGTTGATGGACTTCTGACTTCTCAATTACGTCATAGTTGAATGTGTGGAAGTTGCTTCTCTTGCAGCCAACAACATATCATTATAATATACACTTATATAATTCAAATAACATTCCGCTTGTTATGATAATAAAACGGTTTTTTGAGTGCAAATATAAATAGGCTTTGAATACGTATGATATGCTTTCAATGTAGATTATATCTTTTTGAATGCAAATGGCAAGGTTATAAAAGCAAATGAATTGTTTCCGAATCATGATTTTATTTTCAATGCTGCAACATTGGCATGCTGCAAAGCATTATATATTATGTGATTCTCATAATACATTCTATGTTCTACTAGTTGACAAAGATTGATATGAAACAGGAATGTTCTCGTTAATAAATCAAAGTAGTAAAAACGAAAAACAAAAACAATGTTCAAAAGACATAAGTCCATGGACATGGGCAAATAAAATTAAAATGTGGGACGCACGCAGAAAACAAATATAATTATTAACTAAAAAAGGAAACACCAAGCACTTTTATTTGAAAACTAAAATCAAAATCATATTGTACCCAACACAATATATACTTGCCATGTTTCTGTCTTCAGAGAATCCGATTGCTGCCCAGTAACTCTTTGAAGGGTCGTCCACAATGGCCTTAATTACGAAATTTACGGCGTTACCAGTATCATTCCAGGAAACCATAAAATTACAGGTATTACCAGTGCATTGGTGAAAGCATCCTTTTATTAGTCCACACGATACATCCTTTGCTATTTCATTTGCCTGTGATATTAATGAATCATGTTTATACATTTTCCGACGATTTGACAGTACTTTACATTTTAAATGTAAGCAGTTCAGCAAGGTCTTGGGCAGATATTAAAACCAAGGTGCAATATATCATTTGCACAATGTTCAATGTTTCATTCAGATTCCTTTGTAACGTATATTTCGAAACTGAGGTTAGTGAAGCATCAAGACAATTAGGATTAACAGAACGAAAGATATTGAAAGCTAAAAAAAACCCTATTACATTCATCGTTTAAGGAAATATATAACGATATAAAATAACTTAAACATAAGATGTGTATATTTGCGTCAGTGAAGCAGGGCTCAAACTGCGAGCTCTAAATTATGCAAGCTGTCATGTCTATGCAAATAATTATTGTATTGTTTTCGTAACAAGGACAAATGGTAAACACGATATGTACACACATAATATACAGTTATATTTGATAGCTTACCGTTTGTGCAGTGGTTGTAGTTGTATATTGCACATTAGTCGTCGTGGATGGCAGCTTCGTTGTTGGTACAACAGTAATCCACGGATTGGTCGGGTCAGGAGTCCATGGATTAGTTGGTTTTGGAGTCAACGGTCTTGGTGTCCATGGACGCGTTGGTCTTGGTGTCCAGGGGAGAGTAGGTTTTTGTGTAGAGGGTGTGGCTGTCGTCGGTTGTGGCGTTGTTGTTGTTGTTGTTGTTGTTGTTGATGTGGTAGTTGGCGCCCATGCTAAGTACTCCTGTAGATCGATGGGGGTCGGGGAGGACGGCGGGGGTGGATTATATATGTGAGGTAATTTCATACCTAAGATATAAATCAAATAAGAATATTAGATTTATTTTGAAAAAATACTTTACTTTTAAAAAAATGTACACCTTTTAGTATACGTATTTATATGGTGTTAGCATGTCAATTGTTATTTTTACTTTACTGTGACTTCAAATATCATTCTTTTTTTTTATAACATTATGGATTTAATCTTACAATAATTGTTTTCAATCACTTGCTTGCTGTTTGTCAAACAGTTATTTTGTCTCATTCTATATGTTTAGATATATTTATGTACATTTATATGTTTAACTTTGATAATTTCAGCATGTGTGAAATTATCAATTGGCTTGTCAAATGGTTTATAGTTTCCCAAAAGGTCATAAACAATCATATAAATATGGATGTTTCTCATAAAAATGTAGGTATACAAAACGTACTAGACTTTGTAAATAGTAGCTTCAAGCTTAAAACTGCAACCCCATGAACATGTTATAGATTTTATTAACGGAGTAATGTTAAGTTTGTGAGACGATAATATACCATTAGTTTCAATAACATGACAAATATTAATAGACAATTGGGTATCTTTATCGACTTTGATCATGCAAAAAGAGTTAGGTTGATGTGTCACATGTATCAAGAAGTATTAATAAGAAATCATTTAAAAATAGAAAAGGCTGAATTAAGTTTTGGTTTTATTTAAGTTGTTATACCGGGAGATGTGCTTTCTAGTGGTAGGTATGGGTACAATGTGCATATATACTAGAGGCAGTGTACCTATATTTCCTATGTGCATTTGTGTCATTTTATATTTACATGCACCTCCTAATACATGTATATTTTCTAACTACCTTATAAAAAAACTTGTGTAGTGAGCGAGTTTTATATAACGATGTGCATACGTTGTATCATCATCATTAAAGATATTGAAAATATTTTTTCAGCAACTTGTAAGAATTTTTTTTTTAAAAAAATGGCGTTAAATAAATTATACATTTTCCACACAATGTTGAGGAATAAGAACTATTTATCTAACGTCATAATTTCAGATTGCCCACAGAATTGTTTTCTTTCAAAATGGGTTTGCGTGCCTAAACAAATCATAAAAAAATTAATATCTTTTAGAAAAATAATTGTTAATTTTAAATATTATTTTCATAGTTAAGTTAGTGGTTATTTATTCACGTTGTCTAAATTACAGAATTCTTTTTTTTTTTTAGAAAATTGCAGTTGCAAAGTCACACACGGTTGATCGAATCAAGTGCAAAAAAGTACACGAATACATTTATGTTAAGTATCGTTTGTTAATACAAAAAACTAATCTTAAAAAACATTAATGTCATTTTAGAAAAAAAAATTGTTAATTTAAAATATTATATTACTTCACGACCAACTGTTACTTAAAAATTGACAGTAATGCTATTTTGGTTAACCTGAATTGAATATGTAGGCGGTCCTTCTAAATTCTACAGCAACCTACCCAAATAATAAATATTCAAATCATATGGAATCATTGAAAAGAACAATCACTTTCATGTTTTAGGCTTTGCAAATTTACATGGTTTTAAAATATTTTGTAAATGCTTTTAAAGGAAATATACTTTGACAATTTCAATTCATGAATTTAGATAAGATTTAATCAATTTTAGATGTCATGGTTTTGGTCCTAGCACGACTTGCGTTTTTCTCTTCATTTTGTATTAGTAGTAAGCTGTCTTAATGAAATAAGATTACTGTTAAAGCAATTTGTTACTCTAAAAATATGTGAGCGAAAATCCTTGATATCATTGTAGTTAATGTTGTGTTATAGGCTGTGTTTATGGAGTTAAGGATATTGGGTGCATGTTAAGACACTTAGTATTGCTCAAGTTTAGTAGTATTTTATCTAACTATATCTCATACCTTCATCTGTAAATGGGTCTTTAGGAAGAAACATATATAAAAATTCGTAATGACTGGATATATATTGATAAAATGTAACAAAATATAAGACAAACGATTCCTGAAAAAAAAAAATTCACGGAGCTGGCTGAACGTTTAAGACTGAGTTGTTATTTACCTTTAATAACATAATTTACTATAAACAGTTAAATTTTGTAGAGGAAACAATCGTTCAAGCATTATAGAAATATCTCCATATTTGTTTTATTTATTCAACCTTTTAATAATACATACCGGCCATTGCAGTTCCATGGGCAAACAATAGATGCCAATCAAGGGTTAGGTCATACACAAGGTCATCAGATACCACCAATTTATCCCGCGTGAATCTACATGTAAATATGCCATCAATATATGAACCTCTTTCATTTCTTAGTCCAACCTTTGGCTGAAAAAATATACAAATATAGAAAAATGTGTGTTATATAACTTTTTCAGTTTGGTTTTATATTAAAACTTATGTTTGATAGAAATCGAAAAAGATTGTAGAGATTGCTTTTATTCCGTTGCATACGAAATTGAAAAGTTCACGTTTCTTGGGGAAATAACGTATATTTGCAGGATTGCGTTTATGTTTCGGGAAAGTCCAGAAAACATAATATAATCATATACGAAAACACAAGAAAGATTGTAGAATTAATAAATAACTTAAAATATGATCAACAGCAAACTCAGACAATAATTTTTTTTCAATATTGTTCCATTTTATACATTCGTATGATAGCATTATCCACGTCACATAAATCATATATACATAATACGCTACACATTATCCACGTCACAGAAATCATATATACATAATACGCTACACATTATCC
>JAUMGZ010193763.1:0-13025 GCA_032359645.1 Pododesmus macrochisma | reverse complement strand
TTCGTGATTACAGTTCAAACAGTTCCCTTTTTTAAAATAATACTTTCTACTTTTATGTGTGTATCAATGGTCTATCCAATGTCTTTAAATCAACACTCTTAATAAACTTTGACCTACCTTTAGCTACCAATACTTAACATTTAATAGGAAATTAACAGTTAAGTTTGCTTGGCCTTATAGGTATGTTTTAGTCATGAGTAGCCAAAGATGCCGAAGGTTTTCTGTTTTTATTTTGTATATTATTTATTGTTAAAGCATGTTATATGAATTGGAATGTAGTAAATTGTAGAACTCTACAGTTTTAATAGTTTCATAAACAATTTTGTGATATCATGTCTAAATAAATTGTTGACTATCTATTTTGTTTTGTTTTGTATAAATAAGTATATACACTCAACAACTTTAAAAACGCACCACTATTTGAATTTCAATATTTCCGTTAAAACCCGGCAAATGTAAAATTAAACGATAAATATCATCTTTGTACAAGGTAACCTAAGCATTCCAATAGTTTGCACTCACATTTTGTCAGCAGTATAGTTATTTACTCGGCTATGCACGTTTTACCGCTTTTTGCATGTGCTGAACGAGAAAATCGGGCAATGATCTTATTTCAACATGATACATATTGTCAGTAGATTTTTCATACGAGAAACATCATTTCCACTTGGACTGGCAAAACAAATATCATGCCACGACTATCTGAAAATTCCCGTTCTCAGGCTATTGGAATGATGCATGCCAGAATGAGTGTTCGGGCAGTGGCACGAACTTTCAATTGTCACCATTCAACAATTGTAAGGTTGCACGCACCTTATTTACAAACTGGGAACGTGAGAGATCGACCTAGGTCGAGTCAAGCCCTTGTTACAACCAGGAGACAGGATACCACTATCCGGTTGTTACACAGAAGACACCGCTTCCGGTCATCAATTACAACGGCTAGAAGAATGCCAGGAAGGCTTGGGCATGTAAATGTTAAAACCTCGCCAAATTATTTTGTCGTGTTTTTAAAATATGACCTTTTTTAGTCCATTTCCACCACTTTGTTTAGTTTTGTTTTTGCTTCCAGCCACCCCATTCATCCAGTTACAGTAAGAAGAAGGCTCCGTGCTGTTGGATTACGATGTCGAAGACCTAAGAAAGGTGTTTCATTTACAGACAGACAAAAACGAGCACGAGTAAATTGGGCGAGGAGGCATCAACGATTTACACAGAGACAATGGGGTCGTGTCATATTTTCAGACGAATCGAAGTTTAATGTCAGTAATACGGATGGACGAACTCCATTTATCGGTCACGCGGTGAACGTTTTTCTGAATCGTGTGTGTTAAAACACAACTGATGTGGTGGGGTGAGCGTTCACGTATGGGCCAGGATAACTCAGTTCCACAGAACACAGCTGGTTGTGTTTCAACGAAATGTTAATGCGCAGTCATACATTGATGATGTTCTCCGTCCTGTTTATCTTCTGTTTGTACGCCATCACTATTCTCGTGGCGGATGTTTACTTCAACAAGATAATGCCCCAGCGCATCGTTCTAGACGTACCACAAATTTTCTGCAACAGAATAACATCGCTTGCTTGGATTGGCCTTTGCTCTCCCCAGACATGGCTCCAATTGAACATATCTGGGATGAGCTTGGTCGTCGCGTGAGAGCTCGTACTCAACCACCTGCCACAGTACCTCAACTTCGCCGTGCCCTCTTAGAAGAATGGCAAAATATTCCACAGCATCTCTTTGCCAAAGTTGTTTTGTCTATGAGGCGTCGGTGCACAGCATGTCTTACAGCTAATGGGTCATACACACGATATTGACTTTTGAGAATTCACTGTTTTCACCTAGTGACTTTGTAATTGTCGTAAAATACGTAAATTGTTATCTATTAACAGGAAATTCCTACAGATGATGTCTATGAAATTGATTATTATTTTTTCCAAGTTTCATGAAAATGTTTTATCATATTCAGTGTTAAAATCATCAAAATATGACTGGTGCGTTTTTAAAGTTGTTGAGTGTAATTTGTTCATGATAGATTTATCTCGCACGATAGCGAGGGATGGTATGTATGATAAACATATCAAGACGAGGCGATTTACAAGTCATGAGATAACATACATACTATATCCCGAGACTGTTACAATTTTATCTCGAACTGAAAAAGGTACGAGGTTCTTTTTCTCGTCCTTTTATAGCGATTTTACTATGAGAATAGCCATAAAATGCATCAATCTCCCCTTTGGAAAACCTGCAAAAGAGCTTCTGACATTTCATCAGTGACGTAAATTCAGTGTTACTTAGCGCGTGACAACGATCTCAATACCATATGATGACGTTATTTCATTACTAGTACTTGAGACCGATTTATACCGTACCCCTATTGTCTTATTATTTCCTTGTCTATTGGACGAGAATATATAGTATGGATGCATCTGTTCTATAGAGAAATTGTCATTTGATGTATCCGACAGCAGCAAGAACGCAACAAGATGTATATACAATGTAGTGCATTTTAATGATTAACATGATATAATCAACTGTTGAAATATTCATAACTCTTTATTTATACCACGTAACCAACACACAAAACAATTTTACTGTGTTTTTTCAGTGCTTATGAGAACTCATAAACTTCCATGGCAGATTTTTCCGCTCCAGATGTTACAATAAACATAGGGCGAGTAGGATGAAACACAATCCCTATTGGATGATCTATTTTGTTCATTTTATCTACAATAACTCTATGTCTACGTCCATCATGAGATATCTGGTGAACATTGCTGGATCCGATTCCTACTACATACACGTTATCATAATTATCAACACAGATACCACGCGGGTCTATCAAGTCTTTGTTCTGATACCTAAAAATCTCAGTACAAGTACATACATCTCTACAGACAACCTGATTCCCGTCTCGATGATAAAACTTGTAACCGTCGTTAGATACAGCGATACTGCAAACATATTCTTGTGTTTTTATTGTATTTCTCTTGTTTCCATGAACATCATACAGTAGAACACTGTTACTGTGTCCTGTGATGAAAGTGTCACCACTTACACCTACTCCATGTGCGTTTGACTCTACATTTATCCTTTTGTTGAGTTTATTGTCTTCCTGTAGTGAGTACATTAGCACTTTATTTCTGTTACACACTACATACACACCTGTCTTGTCTCGACTCAAAGTGATACCTGTTGGATTGTTCTCTACCTTGATTTCACTCTTCACGTGTAGATTCTCGTTCAGCAGTACTAACCTATCGTTATGGTAATCTGTGAACAAACAGTTCTTATCATTCAAAAACGTTCCGTTGTAAAGAAAAGGTTTGCCATTTAAAGTTAAATCTAAAACATTTATAACTTTCACGAAACGCGCATCTGCAGTCAATAGGTCTAACGTTCCTTCGACAGGGTACTGAGCTTGTGTTGCAGTTAACAGCTTCACATCTAATGATTTGATAATCTCCTCAATGGACGCTAGATCCCGTAAAGAATTCAAAGGCCGAGTCTCGTCTTCTAAATCTCCAACTGTTGACAACGTGTCCATTATCATTGTCATTGTGGAGCCGGGTGTGAACTTCAGCTTGACATTGGAATCCTTATTGAGAAATTTAGTCGTCTGGTTTAACTCTTTTTCCGTTTTTTGTCTTATTTTCTCCATCATGACAACAGATTCCCTCTTTTGGACATGGCGCAATAGATGAGCATCATTGGTACTTTTTTCAATCTTTTTTCGAAATAGGTTTAAAGCCTCCAGCGATTTCTCGTGTGCCTTTCTAGAGTTTTCATATTTCTTGTGAACAGTTTTCTCAAACGCAACATAAAGTTGATCTAACTTTGTCTTTCCTGCTGTCACTAATTTGGACACAGCTGACAGTAAAGATGCTTCCTCGTTGTCTAATTCCTCCAGATTGACTTCCATTTTGTTGACTGATTTCTGGACAAAGGTTTGGATCTTTGAATATTCTGTTATTCTGTATGTCTCCTTGTCTTTAGAACTATGTGCGATGTCATCTAGTGGAACAACTGACTGGCATTCTTTGTGTGCTTCAACGACACAAAATGAGCAGCAAAACTGACTGTGAGGTTCACAATAAAACTTCAGAGATTCTCCTAGAAAATAAAAGAATTTTAAAAATGCAAAATTGCAAGTAAAACAGGCCACTTATAAATACAATATTTATGGGAGGAAAAAATACGATGTGTAAGACAGTTTTGTCCCAAATTCCAGGTCTAGCTACCAATCAACTGTCACCAAAGAACGCTTAAGAGCAAATTAAATCAAGCCAGTCCTCGTCAGTAGAGATGACGTAATAATATATATAGAATTTAATATTACCAATTGACAACAAGATGGACTTACTGAAAGGACAGAATTATTTCAGATTTCGTAGCGTTTCCTTTTTAGTTAATACTTTTACATTTGTTCTTTTTTCTGTGTGCTTCCAATTATTTCCTTTTACTTGCCCCTGCCCATGGACAATTTTAATAACACTAACACTCATTGAAAAAAATAGAAAAATTGTTTAAATTGTTTCAAAACGAACCCTTCTTTAGTTAATTGGAATTTTCCAACGAATGAACAAAGTAGTGCATTCAATTATGACGTCACAGAATATGAATAACAACAGCGCGACTAGTGTCATTGAAAGGACAACAGTGCCAATTATATATAAATAAATAAACAAGTTGCAGTCCTTCAAAAAAAAGGACAGCAATAAACCTGGGGTATGCCTATTGTTGTTCTCGATTAAAAAAAACACATTGATTTTAACAAAATATACATCTTTATTTAACAAAATTTAGCATGTACCGTGAATATAGCATATATATGTGCTGTCCTGAATAGCACTTTCAGGTAAAAAGATAAAAGATTATGTAAAAGTTCAACACATGGATAACTCATGTTTGGGAAACTATTTAAGAATTGGAATTGACATGTGTACGCATATTACTTGGATGGTGGTAATAAGCGATAAGGCATCAATACTAATGACTTCATAAATAAGGTTATTTTGAAACAGTAAAAAGGTCAAGCATAGTGAAATAGTTGGTAGGTTTTACAGTAGGTTGTAAATGAGAGACTAAACCCCAAGCTTATAAGTTAAGATTGGTAAATGAATTTTAGAAATGTATACTGTTATAAATAAATAAGCTTGACATGTAAATTTTGTGTATTGTAATAATACTCTTAAGAAACCTTTTATGGGGACATGTTGAAACTTTAGTAAAAAATGAATATGTATATACATAAATGCCTACTACATTGTTATATAACTAAACACATAAAATAGTTATAAAAACAATTTAGGGTACAGGAAATTAAACAGTACAGTTTGATTTAATGGAGATATATTTTTTTCTTTCTCTTGAACAGTGGTATTAGGTCACAAGGTCATTGGATGATTGGTTAAAATTAAACAGACAAAAACAATAAGAATTCTTCTATCATCTAAGCATGCACAACATTTTTTTAACGGACTAGATTAAATGAATGGTACGCACATACATGTAAAAGAAAGTTTAAAAAGTAAACAATTATTTATGAAATGTAACACAAAATTGTGTAATAATAAAATTAATAATACTTTACTGCAATAGTTAAAATATAAAGCATATTATTTACTTCAAAACATTTGTTTTAACAAAATATTATGCCAGTTTGTTTTTAGGAGCTGTATTTTCCATATTATTAATGTATAATGACTTACAAACCAGAAACACATTATATGGATATTATATTAATATGATTACCAAGATCTGATACACTTTTGTAGTAGGGGTATACAGGTATGCAATTAGGTGACATCATCTGTATACATTTATTTTTTCTAGAAGCTGCATCACACATATTAATGATTTATTAAGTTAACCAAAACATGTTTATTGATGTTAAAATCAACATGATTTGTGGATTACATGACTTCGATACACTGTTGTTTCTCTAACATTGTTCAGCAACATTATTTATGTGAATCAATATTTTTTGGTTTTACACTTTTTCCAGTTAATTGTACGGAACTTGCAAGAATGCTTATGAAACTGACGTTTGATACACTTAAGTTTAAGTAACATAGTTTTATGAAGTTTCAATTTTGAAAGCAGTGATTGATCTACTAACGACATGTTTTTAATTTTTTTTATGGATTTCACATATAAAAACAATGATAACTTTACTTAAGCATGCATACTAAAACAACATTATATAATAAGGAAGAATGGAGTGTTCGTAGATATGGCTATGAGATAGTTCTTCAAATTAAAACCATACACCTCTGCAATATGAAAGTGATTTTGTGAATAAAGGATGTTCTTTTACATGTTAGAGTCATTGTCAGTTTGCCTCTTGCAGCAGATGTTTTGCAGGATGTTACCTCACTGCAACAGGGCGATTTTCTCACGGTTTTCATCCTACATATGTCTGAATTTTTAAAATCAATTTTTTAGCCAGAATTTGTTAAGATAGCCACCATGGTGGCCATTTTGGAAATCTTTAGATATTTATTCCTCACTAAGACCCATGAACTAGAAAAGATATTAGCAGGTTTTTCAAGGCAATATATTAAATGTTACGATATGTGTAAAACAACTGGGGCCTGCATAGTATTTTATTTACTAAATGTTGTTTTCCACAATATAAATTTTCTTTTGCAACTATGTTTTAAACTAGCATTGGGTAGAATACAAAATAATTGGTAGTATTTGTAAATAAAACAACCATGCAAGATTACGTATACGGAGTAAACAATTTTAAAACGGATTTTTTTTATATGCAGATATAAAACAGGTCAGCTAATGCACGCTTATCGCCAGCAGCATTTAATTAAAATCTAAGATGCCAGCAGCATTTTGTTTTTAACTTATTAAAATCTGAGATGAGGCGTACACGGCACATTCATTTCTGTAACCCGACCGCTGTGACTTTAACTTTGCTACACCTTATCAGCAATATATTAAATGTTGCGGTTTGTGTAAAACAATGTAGGCCTGCAATGGATGATAAAGCTTTATCAAATGTAACAATAAACAAATCATTGTTAACCTCCACTGCACCCGAGGCATAGAAAGCGTCTGCTGTACCTTAATATAATTGCCTGTTCGGAAGATATTGTACATCATCTTAAGAAACTCGATAAAGCTGGAGAACTTCGAAAATATCCGGTCATTAATCATTGCTCCATAGGCTTGCAAACTTACCGAGTAATGTATTATCTGCCTGGGGTCTGAAGACCCCAGGCAACAAGAAAAGTTACTCAAAACAATTAGCATATAAAAAGTACAAAAAACAATGGAAGAATATTACATTTTTTGCTACTAGTATTTTATGTACTCATTTTGGCAATAGCATAAACTTTCTAAAATGATATATAGATTGATGCAGCAACCAAAAATAGAAATGTATTAGATTTTGATAAAATTGACAAAGGTGCACATAATTATTAAAATTTAATTTCAAATTTGTGACAAAAAGCAAGTTTATTATGTATCAAGTCTTAAAATCTATTTGTTTTCTATGCATTATAAAATTGCCAAAAAAAATTCCCACAACCCTAATAATTATAGAAACTTGCATCGTTTTTATATTATATAGCAAGAAATAAATAATGTTATCTTTGATTTCATATTTGCAACACGCTACTATTTCCTCAACATAACCCGGGCCAGTTTTTAAATATAAGAAAAAAATTAAGAAATCTATCGGTACTTTTTTTAACCTCAAGCTAAGAAAACAATTGATGATAACAACATAAAGTACTTGATAACTTTTATGTAAACATTATCTTGATTTTCCTGCTTCAATTTTTTTTTCGCTTCAAACTATTTTAATTAAAGTTACAATAGGAAAACATCAGGAAATATTATCATAGGAGGAAGTTGACAAGTTACTCCATTTCCTTCTCATTATCTATGTGTATCTATAACGACTTGTACATTACAGAAAAGTGTAAACAAATACACCTTTAAAACTATGGTCTATAACTGATGAAGAAAATGTCACCAAACATTTCATTGAGGTTTTCTTTACTAATGTTTCTTATTTACATGAAAAATATATCAAAATAAACAACACAAGTGCCATATACCTGGCACTTCATTTGGTCATTACAGTCCTTGAAAGTGTAGTATAAACTGGTGTTTTCGAGTCAATATTACAGTGAAGTAGCACTATAAAAGTCATTATATTCTTAAATCCTTAAAGGTGTGGGATATACACTGTAGGTGTCTGTGAGTCAATGTCATTTAGATCATAAGGATATTTTATATTACATTGTAGGTGTCTGTGAGCCAATGACATTTTAATCATAAGGATATTTTATATTACTATTCACCCACAGCATCAGACAATGAAATTTAGTATGACTTACATTTTCAGCTTTCAATAAAACTTAAATCAATAAGTATCAGGATAGATATGTTAAGTAGTCATGACTGTGTGATACACCGTAACATATCACTTACTATAGTAATATGAATTACAACTCGTATACACACTTCATCTGTTATGTGACTTAAACATGAGCCCTACATCAATAAAGCATTAAGAATATTGTAGTTTATGGGTGTATTTTTTCTCTCTTTATAATTTTCTACGATTGATGCTTGAGAGATATTTTACCTATAGACTTTAGACTTGCACATGCCCCTTCTTTAATAGCATAATGTAGGTACAAATGTACTGTAAATATACGTTATTAAGAACTTTACCCGACTTGTATACAATGATAACCTTCTTGTGAAATATTTGTTTAAATGATGGTTTAATACCAAGTTAACGTTTTAAACATGAATACTGCATCAAGAGAAAGCAGCAATAAGAGGCTCGTTAGGCTGCAACGTCCTCCTATATTCATTTACAATGAAAAAATATCTGGCAACTAGTTTAATCGAAATTAATCACATTACACTGTAAATACTAGTTCAAAGAGTATATGCTGTTCGATGACCTTGACTTTCAACAATCAGCTACAACCTAAATCTATGTTGTGATAAACTGACGGATGAATGGATGGTTGGACAGAATCATAGATATAAACAGATGCAAAATGCAAACACTTAATACCTATGACACTTGAGTGGTAAAAACAGCTTAAAAATACAGAACAGGAAAATAAACCATAAAGGACATTGTTATATTATAATCAAAAAGATTGACAGTCTGATACGACAGAATAAAGAGTAAAATGTATCTTAACTTGATGTTGATGGGCATTATCTCTTTCAATAGAATTACTCTGTGTATCATTTAAGGGATGGTGAATCTATCTTATACTATATAATGACATATACATTACGCAGACCAATAGATCTATTTACACAATGACAGTTAAACATTGAAATTCTTCAGATTACAATCCATGGTTTCTACGGAACTACAAAGACTGGCACATGATAACAGCACTGGTGATTCTCCTAGTGATTCTCCTATGGTTATATATACACCAAGTGTCTGTATGGTGCTCTCATGTGATGCCATATGTATTATACATCACTTGACTTTATAATTAGCCTAAGTGAACAAACAAATCAATTCGACTTTCTTTTCCTTTTGATGTTAAATTCCCTGCTAATGTTAACAAATCATGCTTGATAGTTCTATTTTTATGAATTAAAATAAACTAACATTCGTTCACTAACAGCACCATTCATGTTAAAGCAAACTCAGAACACAATAAAAGCCAGCCACGGCATACCATGCAGGCAACTTAATTCTCCCCTGATCAACCCAACTTATAAAATAAATAATCAACAGTGTGTCCCAGGGTTGAGAAGCATGTATGATGCAGATCCAAGTAATGTACAAATCAACTCAAATATGTGTACCAGTGTGAGGAACACATTTAAGTGCATATTTCCATATTTTGTAACAGTGACCTTAACCTTATATACATACAGGATCCAAAATAGGTTTCTTAATTTCTAATTTGAACTGAATCTAACCAACATAAAATTATATATAATTAAAGATATTTTTGCAACATATTCCTTGTATAGTGTATTGACAGTGGCCTTGACCTTCTACTATGTACTTCAAATCAATAAGGTTCATCCTTTCCTGATAGGAAACAAACACATCATACATGTACATGGAACTAAAAATACTGTGCAGGAATTACCTCAATATTTAGTAACACTATAACAGTGACCTTGACCTTTGTCCCACATCCCAAAATATACACCGCGATAGGACTTTTCATTTATAATAAGTATACCAAGTTTTTGTTGAATTCAACCAAAGAAATTATAGATATTCAGAGAAAACAAACTCAACAACATATGGGTGGGTACCTTAACCTTTCAACTATCAGTTCCAAATTCAAAACACAATTCTTTCTTTCCTTAGGACTTAGGAACCATTTACAATCCAATTTTCGCTTGAATCAAAACAGAGGAACTAGATATATTGTGTGGAAACAAACTCAAAAATATATTATATTGCTATTTTAAGTACATGTACCTGTGACCTTGACCTTTGACATTAAATCCCAAATTCAAGAGTTTTTATACAGAACAAATTAAGTAAAATATAAGTGTTACCTTACCAAGTTGACATAAAAACATAATTTTGTTGAACTTACATAGATCTGATCATGTTTAAAGCGTTCCTTTATGTTGTCCAGAAAGGCATCCTCAGTTAAAGGGTCCAACAAAACGGCGTCACTAACCCCAACATTGTTGTCAAATATGCCGAGGGTCACCTGATGCAACGCCATAGCAACAGGTCAACAGCCACACTACTGTTCCTGAAAAAGACAATGTACATATATATATATATAGGAAGGCTATATTTTGGGTACAATATTGTAGTGATTTTGCAAAAGTAGGCTACCAGCTAGTTTTATTACTTTCTGTCAGGTCATTTATACATCAATTTCATCAGAAGTATCCCCCTCAGTAAATAATGCATCCAAGCATTGTGAATTGAGTAAAAGAAATAACACATCCAGTTTGCCCATTACATTAAATTTGTATGTTCTGAACTAAAGTGAAATAGCCAGTTAGGATTCGTGAGAGACATGTTAGTGCTGCCTAGAATTCAAACTATTTATATAAAGCTGAACTTGTATTAAGAACATTGAAGAACAATAATCATCATAAGAAGATAATGATACTGAAAAATAAATGAAATAATAAAGTTGTCAGTGGTATGGACTGGTCAAGCTTGTCAATCTAAAGGATACACAGCTATTTTAAGCATCATTTACTGTGACAGTGTGACATCTATATCAACATTTTATGACATTACAAACAAAATAGTGACAGCAGTCCAGATATATAAACCACCAAGGTGTCTATTTATGTCTTTTTCTGTATCTGAGACATAATATGAATCAATTTAAAATGTCTCATATATATATATATATATTTAACTCATAGTTACATACCAATACCTAAACAGAAAAGTCCCACAGCCAATATTATGTGTAAAGATAATTCACTTGTTGTAAACACTTTCCAATATCAATTTCCATCTGTTAAATATGCTGACACTGAACATTCACATACTTCAACAGTTTTAAATACAACAGTCCACACAATTGTCGACTGCTACAATGTTTAAACAGATGATATTAAATAAGGACTCCTTTTTAAACAGAAGGTTTAGATTGATAAGAAGATGCTCATGTTGTTAGGTTACATAACTCTGTTACTATGGTAGCAGTGCACACAAGGGGATCTATCTCCCTTCTCCTTGGGATTGTACACAAAACACTCCATCATCATCTAAACAATATCAAGTGAATCCAGGACGTTTACAAGTTTGTCAACTAGTTTACTGTTTCATACAGATGTGATCTTTTATCATTAAAAATAAACACTATTAAAACAGGATCCTGAAACAACAGATAATTATAAAAGGTTGTGTTTCACAGTGTTGATCAAAAGTAACAAATAGTCATGATTAGAAATGGGATTTTATAAGCCTAAACAATAATCTGAGGAGAACATGTTTCCACGTACTACAGATCTACGTACATAACATTTATGTATGTAAATATGTATATATTATTTATAATCTACATCAGCATTTACAAAATAATAAATGCCCTTTATCGACATTTATGCTTTTGTGTTTTTCTTGCACGCCAAACATAGCCAGCTTCATCTCTTTATCTATTTCAAAGGGCCCCCGATCCATAAGTATCTTTACTCAGATTGAGACGTCAAAAGAAAATATTGTACGATATCTTTGAACTCATTAGTTCATACTATTATCAGACTACAAATGAAATATGGTTCTTATAATTATTAATTGCTAATTCAGAATATAATATACAAGACATATATAGGAGTCCCTTGAGAGTCAGTCGTACATACATGTACAATTCATTGTGTATCTTAAAATGTGAGTATGACCTCTATTTCTTCTATCAAAAAGAACAATTTTGTTAAATACGGCGACTTGCTTTATCGTTTTATAACAGATATGTACATGCGTGCAAATAGATTTCCATTATTTAATGTTATTAAAGGCATATAATTACTGTATACTAATGTACATTAAGTTACATTTAAGAAGCGGTAGGTATCTAGAACTAATCAGAATATGCTTGTCAACAACATCATTACACCACAGATGTTTAGACCGTTAGTACAAGTGTTTCTATGCCAATCCGTCCTCCGTCTTCCGTCCTTGTTGGTCCGTCGATAACTTTCACATTTTAAAATTCTTCTCAAAGACTAATGGGACAATTTTGACAAAACTTGCTGTGGAAGTTCCTCCCTTGGTCCTCCCTTGGTCCCCTTTCATAAGTGTCCGACGTTGGAGAACTCCACCCCATTTACATGTACATTTAACTTCTGATTAATTTAACTCTGTTTTCACCAATAGCGGGGTCAATTATTTTTGGTCTATCAAAAATTTCGCCGCTATACTTGATAAACTTCATTTATTGAACTATGAAGTCAAGGAAATAAGAACGTTTGACTTTTTTCACATTGTACACTACTTTGCCACATGACCTGATCAAGGATAAGTTACAAACACTGATCAGATGGGCCTTTGACAGAGAGGGGAAA
>JAUMGZ010193752.1:0-13026 GCA_032359645.1 Pododesmus macrochisma | reverse complement strand
TCACGAACTTCTATTAAAAAACTAGAAGCGAAACCATGTGCTCGCGATATGGTAAGCGTTTCCTGCTACACATGGTAGGTTTCGGTTTGTCGAAACTTTAAGGCACGGAGAACCAAGTTTGTTCAAGGCGTGACTCTTGGGTAAAAATTAGGGTACATGTTTTGTGGTCAAAGATTCACACTATAGCAAATATGTTAACTCTTCACATTTTTGACTTCTTGTCCATTAGCACTGAAACTGAACCCATTTCATCCAAACTTGGTTGAAGGCATCCATAGGGGAAGGGGTATCATATTAGTTAAATTGAAGGGGCTCGGCCCCAAGGGGCGCTACTAGGGAGCAAAAAGGGGGAAAATTTGATAAAATTTAAAAAATCTTAGAAGGCCTAATGCTTAATGCTTTGCTATGTAGTAACTTTAGAGCGTGGATAACCAACTTTGTTCAAGGCGTATTCCTGGGTTTCGAAAATAGGTTACGCATTTTGGGGTCAAAGTTCAACACTGAATATATAGCAAATATGTTAACTTTTCACACTTTTGATTTCTTTTCTAAAGCAACTTAACTGATTTCATACAAACTTGGAAAAGGGGGTATAGATTTGTTCAAATGAAGGGGCTCGGTCCCCAGAGTCTATTTATTATTAACTAAATGGCCTAGAGCTTAGTATTTTGGTATATAGTAACTTAAGGGTATTGAAAACAAAAACGTGTTACATGCATGACCCAGGGGTCAAAACTAGTTTAACGCATTTCGGGGTCAAAGTTCAACACTGAATATATAGCTAACATGTTAACTTACAACACTTTTTTAAATTCTTTGCCAACACTACTGGACTAATTCCACTAAAACCAGGTTGATGTCATCCTTTGGGGAAGGGGTTCAGATTTATTCAAACGATGGGGCTCAGTACCCAGGGTAAGTCACTTTGGGGCCTAAATGGTGTACAATTGATAAAATAGACGGCCTAGTGTTTAATAGTTTGGTTTGTAGTAACTTTAGGGCATTGAGAACCAAGTTTGTTCGAGGCGTGACACTACGGTCAAAAGTATACGAATGCCAATCCAGATGGTCGTTAAGGCCCGATGGACCTCTTGTTTAAACTACAGGTAATCATAACTGTATATTACAATTTGACGAGCAGACAAATGAAAAAAGATATTCCAAACTATCCTTAGATTAACATACACCTGTTTTAGAAGACTACCACTCAGTGATCAATCACTTTTTTTTAATGAGCGTTTTAAGAGTCGGATAATTCGGACTTAACTTACCCCAAGGCCCTAAACTTTCTATTGGCTTTGCCAAAAAAACATTTCCAACCGAACAAATTTGAAAAATGTCTAAAAGATTTTTTGTATCCAGTTCAAGATGCTACTTATGAAATCTGGCTCTTTGGGTGTTTGAAACCAAATTATATGCTTCACTGTGAACCTTTCTGTTTAAATTAATGTGCTAATACAGTGAAACACTTTTATATTAATTTTGGTCTTTATTCATAGTCTTGTTTTACTATATTAATCATTAGGAAATGTTAAGCAACTTGCAGATGACGTCTCCCCTCACACACCCAGTCGTAGACTTTATGATTTATATTTTTTACACATCTACTGCATAGCTTTTCTTTAGCAGATTAAGTAAAGCACAAATAAATTAATACAAGCTGGATCCATCAACCTGTCCTGGTTTTCATCTTCACCTTCGTTAGACTAATTGTCGTCTTCCAAGTCTGAATCGTACGGCTCGCACTGATAGGGGTGAATTTCTTGTAAACTCTGGTCGCGATCGCTAGCTTCCAAAGTCGAATTTCCCTGTTCCCATCGTTAAAAATTAAAGATCCACATGAAAGTGATGCATGGCTCAATTAAAATTCCGTTGAACTGTTATTATCGTGTTGATTTTCCGATGAATCACAGGGGCTGTGTTGTGAATTCATGATGTGTCTCAAACCTTTGTTGATAGTATGCGTTCAAGCGATGACGTCAGAACCCATACTTGGAAAAACCGGAAGACTTAGATTTTTTATCTTCGGAAATCGAACCGGAAACCGGTAGGTAAAATCGACAATGTCAACAGGCGGGTGCATGATAATAAGATGACTAATTTACAAACAGTCGCAGATATATTGGAATTTTTATATTATTACTAATAATTATGATTAGAAATTTCATCTTCGTGTGGCACTTTAAGTATACAGCAAAACACGTTTATGCATGGATTAGTCGGATATATATATATATAGTATCACACAGTCATATATGTGACAGCAATAATGCTAATATATGTCATGGAACAACATACAATAGGTAACGCGAGTTTCGTATCATTATTAAATACGATCCATGAATTTGTCATAACAATTTCCTGAATTAAAGCATTTTCTAGTAATTTTTAACTTAAAAAGTGTGACAGTTCAACTCAGTGAGTCATTTTTTTCAGGAACCGTCAATTTTATGACGATTGAGTGCAGGAGAAAAATATTAGTATTATCTTAAATATAATGTTTAATTAATTTTATACTTTAATTTGCACAAATTAAGCCAAAACAAAATAAATTGAAAATAAATACATGTAAACTGCATTAGGAGTAGGTATTTACCGTTTAATCTACCATCTTACCTGTGTTTTAGCAGTGTTTTACCTGAGTCGGAAAAGGGTGGTATTGTAGAAAAGACTATATTTGTTATAAAATCACAACTCGCGGTATGTGATTTTAAACGGTGGGCATTCCGGCTCCTGTTCCAAGGTTATAATAGAATAAAAGGACTATAAGAAAACACCTCTATTTGATTATCAAAGAAAATATGGGCCTATCGGGAACACCTGGCCTCAACATCCATCTGGTTGAAATCTGCCCATTAGTTTCAGAGATGTCATTTAAAGGTATACTGTCAAATTTAACATTTTTAGCCCCGCCTAACTGTCCCCTAAGGGGGGGGGGTCAGATACTTCATTTGTACAATCTTGCATCCCCTTCCCCTAAGGATGCTTCCTGCCAAATGTGGTTGAAATTTGCCCAGTAGTTTCAGAGGAGATGTCATTTCAAGCCAAAGTTAACGACAGACGGAGGACGGACGGACTACGAACGGGATTTGTATGAGATAAGTCCACCTTGGACCTTCGGTCAAGATGGACTAAAAAACCTTGTTGCATAAATATTCCAAAAATAAAATGTATATATTGCTAAATTTTCAAAGGTGTTGTCAAATCAATAAACGTGAACGTGCCTTTTTTTGTATTGGTGATTTAGATGTTTTAAAGGAGGAACATTGTAACATTGGCGAACCGTGAACATTCACGTGTTTTGTGCACCAATACATTTTAAAAGTAATGTGTTCAATTACTAGTCAGATAAGTAACAGACACAAATGTTGAATGTTAAATACATTTTATCGTCCATTTGTTTTAAATTGACAGAAAGATATCCCCAAAACGGTCATATAATAAGCCATTTTCAAGTAAATTTCGTACTCACGTGACATCTTTTTAAACGAACGTTCGTGTAAATGGATCCTTTCTTTAATGCTGTCCAGCACTAATTTATAAACTTGGATTTCGTCGAAACTTTCTTTTATTTGTATATCAAAAGTAGCCGTCAGTGGTTTTAAACTAAAACGAAGAAGAGTTTTGGTCAACAGAAGAAAGGCTATTCGATAAACAAACAACAACCTAATCAAAAGGATACCATCAGAATATAATTTACAATTGAAACGGGCATTTAGAATGACGTAAACCAAACCAAATGCCAAGCTACAAATCATGGTCTTCAATGAACTCAAAGGGGGCAATATTAGAATAGCAAAGACCGAGATAAATCAAATATTGGAGCTTCTATAAATAAATACAGAAGCGAAACTAGAACAAGAAGACAAAACAAAATCATGATGGCGAGAGTAATAAAAAAGAATACGAGCATTTTGTAAATTGGTACTTAACGTCTCAATAGCATACAAACTAGACACGATTATACATCATTGTATTGATAAGAGTATAGCAATATTCAATTGCTAATTACCTTTGAACATCCCGAAAAAAATCAATAATAATTACCTGTGAAATTGCACAGAGCTTATTGACGGAACAGTGTTAATATACTCTGTAATCTTCACCTTTGCCTCTTCTTCGCGTTCGGCGTCGCATTCACAAATTATTGTGAACCCTTTAGTGAAGAAAAAAAATATAAATCATTATTCAAAGCATTTGTTTGGTAATATTTGGAAATGCTTTTTTGTGAAGATAAATCATTTAGGTAATGAAAATCATTCCCAGTGAATATAGACTTGCTGAACCCTGCAGTCATTTTCTCACCATTTACTTATACTTTACATCAGTAGTTGTTTGTTGTATCACTACGTTAGGGTGATTTATGTTTGCATTAACCGTATAGTTTACAGCACTGTGCCATATATTTATGAACAAAGGTCGTTTTTCTATATATTTATACTAAATTAATTTTTTTTATCAAATTCTTTTGGTTTTAAGTGACTGGAATAATTCATATGAAGTTTGTACACAGACATTTTATGTAGTTTCTAATGATACAAAACTTAATGTATTTCTTATATCAGATTTTGAGATTACATGTCATTGAGCAATATTAAAAAATAAAAATGCGCTTTCTCAATATACCATTGCTTTTTTCCAAGGATTTTTTTTAAACCAAAAAGATTAACACCGTGTTCTACTCGTTTTATTTTTGTAAACTCTTTAGATTTGTTTATATCAAAATAATTTTAAGTGGATAATGAATTTTAAGGAATAGATTCATCAAAATCAGCTGAATAATAATAAATAAGAGTAGTCTTAAAAGTTGTAAATATACTATAAATATATAATGAAAAATAAGTTTGTTCATCAATATATGACACAATGCTGTACATATAAAACAAGAAGAAATATGATCAACAGAACAAACGCAATTGACAAACAAACAATAGCTTCATCAGAAAGTCATCACCAGAATAACCCGGAAAATCGAGATGGGCAATAAAGTCATGGGGTGATATAATCAAATTATTTGCGTATGGGGCTAATCAGTAGTCCCCGATCATGAGTTGATTATTTTTAGGACAGCATATACTAGTATGTCTTTTATCGATTGCTAATGTTATGACCTTTCGGGTCGTGTATGTTTGTGTATTTTCATATTATAGTGTTGTGTGTATCCCTCTTAATCAAATATGCATCATCTTAAACTGTCAATATTTTAACAATTTAGGGAACTTCGTAAAACAACAAATTAAAGTAAATATTTTTCTCATAAGACATAGTAATTTGTGTATTATATTAACGCTTGCTTCACACACACACACACACACACACACACACACACACACACACACACACCATGGACAATTAGCATATTGTCACACCTGACACATCACGAATCGGGTAATATGTAAATGCATACAATACATTCCGCCAATTATGTACAATAGATTGTTCAAAGGAGATTTCGCTTTTGTTACTCTGATTTTTTAATTATTAATAATTGTCATTGAATTATCAGTTTTATCATATGACTATAGTGTTATTTAATTGCATAAAGCCATTACATAATCATATAATATGCATCGAGTTACATGTAACCGCAAGCTGTTTTGATTGGCTGCATGACACTCACCCATTCTGTTTTGGTTGGCTTTCACTTGATTTTGACATCAGGTAACAATGACATGACGTCATCATTCATAGTTACTTGAAGGCATTCACACGTTTTAAAGCATTTTTATGACCGAATCGAAAAGAACGCTTTAAATTTGGGTCATAAAATAAAACTAATCTGAAATTCGTTTCAATTGCATTTGAGATTTATAAAACTCGTCACAAGTATTTCATTCTTAGCTCGCTAAGGCTCTCGCTATAAATGAAAAACTCATGACTCGTTTAATAAATCTCATATGCAATGGAAACTCATTACAGATTCTCTATCTGTGAAATTGTATCAAATTATAAAACATTGTCTTAACGAATATCTCGAACCATAACTAGTGATATTTACGCGATTTATGCTTTTACAATCCCAACTTGGTCTGCCAGTACTTGGTAACAGTTTATGACAGTGTTTAAATATGCTAATATTGTACAATATTGAATAATTTAACAATGTAATAAATGCAAAAACAGAACTTAGGATAAATGTAGAGGTTTATGTACCTAAAATGTAATAGTGACTTTTTTACTTTGTTTAAGTCTGCCTGCAAGCGCTGAAATATTGCAATATTTGTTGAGACTTAAACGATTTCAACATTTTATTTCTGCTCAAGTTGTTTTACAGTAAATGCAGAATTCGAATTAAGCATATGTATCAAGATTTATGCATTGAAATGTTACAAACGGGCCAATCACGTTGTGGTTAAAGTTTACATGCAACTGGTGAAATATGCTTATAACGAACAACACACAATGGATTCAATATATATCTTATGCTCAATTTGTTTAAAATTGTATGCATAATCTAAACTAAGAATGTGAGTTGAAATGTATGCATTGGAAAGGCCCAAAAGGGCCTACCAGATCTTTGATAAGTTTACCTGCAAGTGTTGAATAGGGTAATATTGGACAACGCCTAATACATTAAACATTTTATCTACACTAAACTTGTTCTTCGAAAATGAGGAATATAGTCCTTCGTACGACCGTCTGTTCTACCCTATTGCTCCCCCAACATCGTTTTATAAAGGAATTTGAAACTATGGAACATATATGCGCGAGGAAGTGTTAAGAGTGGGTTAATAGGGGTGACATTTTTAGAAACAAAATATAGTCTTATATCAAATCAAACATAATTATGAACTCTACATTTTACCACAAAAATATTTAGCTCCGTTTAGGGGATGTGGTAATGGGTGCTTCGGGGGAAAGGGGGTCAGAATGACTCCCCTACACCGTTTGAGAGTAACTTGAAACTTTTGGACATAGTAGATATATGTATGGGGAAGTGCACATCACTTTTTAATTTTTTATACATGTATGTTCCCTAGTGACCGGACCAGAGGGGTTGAGGTCTATTATATATATATATAATTAAAGCATTTTAAATCAAAACTACGTTGTCAAAAGTACCCATCGCATATTCCCACACGGATGGTTTAACCCCCAAATCGCCCAAAGCACTCTTCACCGCAACCCATATGATAGAATCTTACAATGCTATACAAATCATGTTTCTTTACTTAGGTTTTACCCCACGAGACCACCTCCTCTGGTGTCATATGTAATGTGTAAAAGTGTTGTGCTATTCGCTATTTTCTATGTCCCAAACTTTCAAGTTTCGATTACAAAAGGTGTAGGAGTAATTTTGATCCATACTCCCTACCATCCACCCCCATCACCCTATAAGTCACAGGTTCGATTACGGGCCGGGACCGCGTCAAACCGAAGACGTTTAAATAAGGTAATCTTCTCGCTCCCTGCTACCTGCGGTCATCGGAATATAACACGTAATGAATTCAATATTTCACTTGTGCTCGAAATACTCCAAAAGGAATACACCGCCACACGTTAGGATAAATATCGCGATGAATGCATTTGAAGCCCTAAAGGTTTTGACAGGACTCTGTTGAAATTTACCTGCAAGTGTTTAAATATGCTAAAATTGCAACGAACAATTCTAATTACATTAAAGCTTTTACCTATGTTGAAGCTGTTTTACTAGGTTACAAGTTTGATTGCAACTGTTTAAAAGTGATAATATGCAACAAAACTGGTCATCAGTGGTGTCGTTGTGATGCTAATACTCTTTGACAAAGTAGTTACTGCCAACAAATGATGTGAACCTAGTTGTGAGTATTACAAAGCCCCAAAAGTGTCAAAAAGGACCTTAACTGATTCTGTACGGCTTATAGAGGATATATATAGGGCGCCGTTTTACTTTTTATTCCCATTTGGTGACATCACCTATTCGATTAGAACACAATTAATGAAAACTCGAACCAGATTCGTCCTCCTTACAATTGTCCATCTAGATTTGTTTTCATTATGGCTTTATACAATCAACAGCGTCAGTACTCATGAAACAATGTGCGAATCTGGTTCGAGTTTTCATTAATTGCGTAGTTACATTAACCTAATTTTACCCCTTTCCCCCTTGTTGGGCCCAATAGGGGCCAACCCCTTTTTTATTCGCAATCTTGAAGCAGCTTCCAATGGTGGTACTTTCTGCCAAGGTCAAATTCAAAAATGTGGAAAATACTCTATGAAGCGCCCACTAATGGTTCGTTTATTCACAATTTTTTTCTGTTCCCAAACTTTGTAAACGTTATCTCAACGATAATGCATATCTCAAATATGAAAGTAATCAGAGCATCAGGTTGTGAGATAAAGATTTTTAAAAATTAACCTAATTTTACCCCTTTTTGTCCCATAATTTAGCAAAAGGTCAGAAACTGTGCTGTCAATAACCAAAAATGCGATCACCATGCTGGAAACTTTGCCACTGTCTCTGAGGTAAAAAGCGCCACACATCGTGAGAAAAGTATCACAGCGCAACACTAATGTAGCAACGGGTGTTATGGGTGCATGCATACGTATTTATGGCAATTTTCTTTTATGTTGATGTGTGCAATTATAGTAAACAAATTTGGTTCTGTTGTATTGAGAACAAGGGAGGTAACTGGTACAAGAAAAAAGTTGTTTTTTTGGCAATTTTCTGCAATTATGAGTATTGTTTTTAAACATGGCGGTCAATGTTTCTATAATTTATTGTTTTTAACAAGGTCATTATGATCTTACTCTTGAACAGTTTTAAGAGAAATCGTTTCTGGAGTTTTTGAGAAAAGTAATTATATAGTAAATTTTTTACATGTTTTGGTCAGTATTATTTTTTTTTTCTCGTTTATGTTACTTTCTATTATAACAAAAAGATTAATAATTGAATGTGTATCAACTACTTCACATTTAAGAATCATTTTGAAAATTTTTTGTTAAAAATTGTGTTTTTTAAATAATTAAATGTAATAAATTAATGAAATTATATTAATAATTATTTTTTCCACTAACAAGACGATGAAAATTTTATTTTTTTTCATAAATATATTTATGTAACTATGTTAGAACATGCAGGAAAATATCCAAAAACTTTCTTCCAATAGTTTCTCGACCCGCTTATTGCCTTAAGGATCATGCATGTCAAATGTGAAAGTAATCAGAGTATTAGTTCATGAGAAGAAGATTTTAAAAATGAGTCTAATTTTACCCCTTTTTACCCCTTATGGGGCCCCTTGTTATCCGCAAACTTGAAGTAGCTTCCCATGGGGATGATTCCTGCCAAATATGGATGTAACTGGCCCAGCTGTTCTTTAGAAGAAGTTAAAAAAAAAATGGCAAAAGTTTACGCACGGCGCACGACACACGACGCACGGTGAACGACACACAACGCACCACGGCGGACAAAGAACGATCGTTATAGGTCACTTGGGCCTTTGGCTCAGGTGATCTAATGGTGAATATGATATTTTACATGTATATTAACAAGTGATTTGTTAATTTTTTGAAAACATTGCTAAAAGAAAATGTAAACAGGCGACGGTTATCCCCTTTATCAAGTTAGAAATTAAACAATGAATAAACAACAAGGTTATGTCGCAAGAATTTGCTTTTTGATGAATAATTTGTCTTTATAAAATCATAGTGTTTGTGAACGGTACGTTTTAAGGTTGTGAGATTTTGTAAATGAGGATAGTGTAAAAAAGATAGTACTAATTTGTAAACACCGATGCAAAGTACTAATAGTTTATGTATGAAAAGAGTAATGCATGCGGAAGATGCAATTTTTTATAACTGAAGTAGGAAACGAATGAAGTACGGAAAAGATGTATAAATTTTATAAATGAATAAATATGCATGATTTGTGTAAAAGGTAATGACAAAATAAATAAAAATTATTTATTTTTAACGTTATCTTTTTTATGTATATGTGAACGGTGTGAAATGAATATATTGTAATGAAATTGTATTGATATAGTTTAATGTGTGAAGAGATAAACTGCGGCTCCCCATCCTCGATATCTCTCAATTGTCTGGGGACAAACAAAAAATGTAAACCTTGAATTTGAGATTGGTCATAAGGCATTTGTTGTCAAAAAATCTTTTAAACCGTCCCTTACCACTATTGCCTGGTGATTCCCACGTTTGTTTTACTCATAAGAAAGATAAATTAATGTAATGCAGGCCATAATGCCCAAGACGATGGCAAGCCGATTTGATATAAATTAACTTTTTCACTTAAGTGTAAAAGATTTATACTTAAGTGTAAAAGATTTACATTTAAGTGAAATATTATTTTTTACATTTAAACGAAATATTGTTAGTTTTATTCCCCTTTTCAATAATGCCCAAGTTCACACAGTTCATTTTCATATTCATACTAACTAAATTTAAGTCTTTCGAAAGTCTTAAGAGTTTCTTTTGTAATCAATATGAAAAGTGTAGAATTATATTATCATGATGGCAATCATCCCCAAGAATTACCTGTAGTTTACATTTGACATATGTAAAAGGTACATAAGATTAGCCTTTATACTCTTTCAACAAAGCACTCTGGTAGTGATCCCCGAGGGCGTTTGTTAGTTCCGAACTTTTAACTTCCCGCTGTTAAATTGACTTTTCTCACAGGTAATATGCTAATCCAATAAAGTCGGATTAGACAGCATTACACAAGACCATATAACACTTGTTTGCTTTTTTTTCGCTTTCTGTTTTTTATTAGAAGTCCGTGATGTTTCCATTTTTAGTTAATAAATGTATATTTAATTAATTTTTCTTGGTGCGTCCAACGTATTCTCTTTGTTTGCCAATGTCCGTGGACTTACGGCTTTAGAATATCGTTTTTGTTTTTTCGTATTTAATACTTCGTTTAATTAGAGTTTAACGTCACTTCCCAAGTAAAAAAAAATACAGATTGTTTCTTTAATATTTATTTACTATTGATTCGTTGTTAATAATGGCAGTACTAGATCATAGTTAATTAATTATACATAACTGAAATCTAGTGTAGATATAACATCTGCGACACAAGACTCTCGTGTATCTTTCTCACATTTAAACAAAAAATCCGTTTCACCCTACGGGGCAATCCCATTTCATAAAATCTGTCGCGAGTTGTATTTTATTCCACAGTGTAAAAAATCATTTATTTCACTTAAGTGTAAAAGATTTATGCTGAAGTGAAATAAAGAAAATGTATCGTCACTTAAGTGAAATATTTAAGTGTAAAAGGTTTAGAATTAAGTGAAATATTTAATATATACAAAACGGCTTGCCATAATAAAATGTGTAAAATTAATAAAGGAAATATATAATCATGATGGATATCGCACATTTCAGAACTTTTTACAGAAACTATACCAATAACACTTGCTTTTTCTAGCCATGTGCTGTTGATCTGTTTGGTCTCGAGACAATTGGAGAATATTTTCGGGATCTTTTTGATTTGATTCCGAATTGATAACCAGTGAAAGTTGTTGAGGTAATGCATCAATCTTCAGAGACAGAAGTCTTACTTCTCGCTTTGTATCCATGTCTTTAAGATATTGATCTTGAATCATATCTGAGACTTCCTTCAACTTATCAGTATCTATATCCTTTAACTCTTTAATTTGATTTTCAAATTCGGCACCAAGTAATCGTTTTAAAACTGTTTGTACGTCTTGCCATGTACTATTGAATTCAGAATCGCTTAGTTCCATTAAACTTGTATGCGCAAGTGTGTCTCTAAAACGTTTCAATCTCAGTATGTCGTCCCCCATTTTAACATAACTTGGCTTTGGTTCTTTAACCCAGTCCCCCGAGGTTGGATTGACTCCGAAGTAATGTCGTATGATAAACTGAAGAGTTGATATGTCCATTGAATTAAAATTCATCACAGTATTCTTGGATGGAAACAATCTCTGTTTTTGAAAATGTTCCTTATTTGGTAACATGAACTGTTTGTCCAGAAGATGCTTTCCTAACACGTAATTCTGAAGGTAATCTCTAATTTCCATATTGAGTTGTTTTGAATTATTACAAGAATAGTAGGACGTATTGCATTTTAACACATCCATCAGAATAAAATTCAGAACAACCTCGTCGAAGGTTTCAATTGAAACGCAACCTCTTGTAGTATGATAGAGACTGTCAAACTGATGATCTAACAGTTTTCCTTTCAGCTTATCAACATTATCTTTCTCTTTCTTCAAGACGTATGTAAGAAGTAAGTCTAACAGTATTGTCCGCAAAGCAGCTTCGCCCCCTCGGAGTACCAGTAGAGACAAGTGATACCAATTCCTCGAGAGATCGTTCGGTGATAATTTGGTTTCCATCTTTTTTTGGGGTGCACATGGTACTGAAAAAAAATTAATCAAATTTATTTAGTTCTGTGAAATTTAACGTAATGTTTATGTTTAATTAGGGCTTAACGTCACTTCCAGAATGTTTCACCGATATTGTGACAAAAGATCAAAGGAGAAAAACCAAAAGATAGGAAAGGAGGAACTAAATGACAAATAACAAGCATAAAACGTCGAATCAAAGTATTGAAAAGTAAGGATTACAAAGATATTTTGTTCTGAGCATTCATCAAAGCTCGAGTACTCAATCTTATAATTTCCGCTCTTTCAAAAAGAACAAAACCGTAAGGAAATTCGACGAAATCATGTTTCAATACCGCTATCAATCAGAGCACAATGATATATTGTATAAGTATTCCAACCCTTAAGAAAGTGGGTACAGCTTCGACTTTAACAAGAAAATTAGAACACTCATCTTTAATCGCAAATGCATATATTTCGGATTATATCTTTTCATTAAGTGCCATCATAATGTATAGTATTATCAATCAATCAATCGCAATAATTGTCAATAAAAATCTGAACGAGTAAAACGTGAATTTGCATTTTTAAAAAATGAAAATTGGAGACAAGACAATTTGATGTTGCCACGCAGCACAAAGCAGACAACAGTTGCTAATATAAGAAGATCTGATGAGTCCCCCACATCTTTAGCAAAGTTTCTATTTTAATTTTAAAAAGGGTGGCCAATACTAGGCAT
>JAUMGZ010193741.1:0-13026 GCA_032359645.1 Pododesmus macrochisma | reverse complement strand
CATCACAGATTGATTTTAAATGACTTAAGAATGTTTATAAATGAAATAAATGTTTCGGGGCGTCATCGGACCTACTTGGGTAGCGCTAAATTTGAAATGGTAAAAATAGCCAAGGAAAATTAAATAAACATAAAATTTAATGTTGTTTTCTTGAATATCATTCGTTCAAAAATGTATGCCATACAAACAAGTTTTTTTTTAAATGTTAGCGTATCCGGATCCCAGCCAGCAGCTTTGCTGCAATTTCTTGTTGTCCTTGTTTTATCACAGTAGTGATGATTGAATGTCCATGTCTTTTTCCATACATACTTTCCCCGTCATCTGAGGTGGAAGAACAATTCTTATTTAAAGGAATGGGTAGATATCAAAACCCCAACGCAAAATTTCTCTACAGAGCAAAACGTTACAATGAATTTGATAGTGAGTGATTTGCTACTGTCATCCCTAGATATAAGTCAATTTTGTGGAGAATAGGTATGATTAGCGTACACATGAAATGATATTAACAGCTTCAATATATTTGAGTGAGAAAAAGTGAATGTGACACTGATATTGTTATTTCTGAATTCTTTGTATATTGTCTATTGAAATCAGGAGTATTGTGCTCCAGCCACAGAATATTAAAACGTTTTTTTACAATATTAATGTATAAATGTATTAATCAACTTTGCTGGTTATTTTGAATCTCTATATAGAAAAAATGATCTTTAATTAAATTTTTAGATAAACAAATAGGTATTGAAGTTTTCAATTAGCTAACAAAATACACTGTTTCTACAAGAAATTGATTGATTTGTAAACCTAATTAGCTTAAGGGTTGATCAACAATAATAGTCAGAATATGTCAATATGAAAATGTCATGACAATTAGCTTAAGGATGTGTGAGTGTGAGGACCGAACATTTTATAAAATAGAACTTGTTTCCATTGTTGATTTTTGAAAAGACGATGTTCTGGGAAGACATTTATACCAACAACATTAATATGTTGCCTAGAGCCACAAGAAAGTAGTGCTTTTAAAAGTAGCTGAAATTGGAATTTTCCCGAATATCTTTACAAAGAACCAATCATGTGTTCACATCTCTTATAATGCATACCAGAAAGGAATTTGTAAGTTAAAACTGATATTAAAAAAATATAAATTTCAGATCAAGTTAGAATAAATGTAACTTTTTCTATTTTTACAGACTATGTATGCGATATAATTCCTTAGATACCAAACACATATGCAAAACAATTAATGATTGCTCTTATATATCGACTGATAGATTTTTATTTCAAAATTTGTCCCCAAGACTACTTTTTCGCAATTTTAAGACAACGACGCATGTAAGGCGTATTTCTTCTTTTCTTCCACAACAAAAATAACAAATTCAATAACAACAATTCAACGAATACATACCCACAGAAAATAAAATCAGTGTTTGAGGATTGTTCTTACAAAATGTCATATCTTATATATGAACAACTTATTGGAATAAGGTGAATGGTGGCCATCCTGATTTTGTTTTTAACAAAATGTGTTTTAATTAATGACTTTTGCATTGAAGACGACGAAAAATTTAAACTTTGTTTTGGATTGCAAGAGACATGATCCAATATCAAGTGCGATCACGCCGCAAACCACGAACCAAGTACAATATCTAGATACATGACCTCATGGATGTAGGACACCAAGTACATATGTATTTATGTACTCTTGCCCGACAGGTTACAGGACTGTTGGTTTGTGTGTCTATATTGTCATGTCTTATTCTATCATGGTTTGTGTGCCCATCAACTGTCACCAAGGCAACCACTGAAACCAAACAGATGCATGGCAATTATACTTATGAAATGAATATTTCCAAGCTGTAAACAGTATTATCGAGCTGGCAAACAGTGCGCCATTTGATAAGAACTGCATATACTGAGTGAGAGAGGTCAATGGTACACAAACTAACACAACTATTCAGTTTTAAAGAAGAAAAAAAACTAATTTGATTATTTGCTCCTAAAGTGCATTTTAAGCACTAATTCCAGTTGTTATAGTGTCAATCATGTAAATTATTATTGAAAGATCTGCATGATTGTTCAATGTTAAGCTCCGAGACGACAGTGCACTCAGTACTTTGATTTATTTTGGAACAATAGGGGTAACTTATACAAATGTCTTAAACGGAGCATATCCAGTGATTAAGGCATACTATTTCTTAAAAGCATAAATGAAAATGAACGGGATATTTGTTTACATACAAAATTAGATGATACTGAAATTCTGACAAAGTAGTAAAACGTTTAAGAAGTTGAGAGCATTCCGCTAAAACTTTAATTTCTAAATCCATTTATAACGTTACGAAAACCTCGTAGCCATGCATTTTCATTGACTTATTGCATAGTACATAGCTTATTTAGAATGTAGGTTTAATATTAACGTCCATGTTTCTGAATTAATTAGGTTTTTCTATAAAATATATATTAAAACATACGTCTTTTTAGGGGAACCAGTTGTTGTTTATTAATGTTAAGGTGACACTGCAGGATATCAGGGAGGGGGAATTATTTCAGGTATATATTCAGTTGTCTCATTAAGGTATCTATTGAAAAAGAGGGGTCAATGAACATTTCCTTCGTCCCGTATATAGCTACAGAACCTTCTTTTTCATGTATAAAGAGGCATACAAACACATCTTTTAAAAAGCATCTCAACGAAATAATGATTTTGGAATTACAGTTGACCTAGCCTTAACTTTGAGATTGAGTAGTTTTTTAAAGTTCAAACCACCATGCAGCTATACTATAATTAAACCATTTGGTGTAGGCTTATTGTTGACCTCTGGGCCCAACTAAACACGGTTCTGACAGAATAATCTCATAAGGACTCTTATTTTAAAACCTTACGTGGTCTTTCAACTTAATAAACATATCTTGTTGTCACCATTCCCAAGTTAACCTTTGTGCCAAGTTTCGTTGAAATTGGCTCATCATATACCGTGACTAGTAGCAACATAAGCTAATAGTTGAAGACGGACGACGATATGTTAGGTTGCTAATTTGTGCCATTTCGAAATGTCGTCGTTTCGCCTCCTACGAGGCAAAGAAGCGATAATTATCATAGAGGCATCAACATGTATAAGTCTCTGTACAATAGTATGAGTGCATGTTGTATAAAGTGGTGTGGTTGTTTCACTTTTTTTTTTTAAATCAGTAAAACATTGATGTTATCGGTAAACTAAGTTTTAACATATGTTAATAATGTGTTTTCTGTAGCTATGTATGCTAATTTTATCTTCTAGTGATATACGTGATGTTTTAAGTGTTCCTAACTTGTATATCTTATAACTAGAGCTTCACATTTGTATGTATTTTAGTATAAAAGTTGAAACTGTATACAGATTTAGCTAATTATGTCTCATAAATAAATTTGGCTGGACATTTAAATACGATTTCTGTGATAATTCATTCTGTGGTGTTTTGTAAAAAAGTGGGACACCGAAATAAAACAATTTGTTCTTGTTCTTGTTCTTGTTCTTCTTGTTCTTGTTATTGTTCTAGTTCTTCTTCTTCTTGTTCTTCTTCTTCTTCTTCTTCTTCTTCTTCTTCTTCTTCTTCTTCTTCTTCTTCTTCTTCTTCTTCTTCTTCTTCTTATCAGTATTACAAGCTAAACCAAACATAATATTTATACTATGTATTTGGTACGTGGAACTAACAAATCTCTTTTTAATGAAGGTGTTACTGCTGAACCATAGCCCTTGAGGTCTCAGCCCCATCATTTAAACAAGCCTGGATATATTTCCTCGAAGTTTATTTTGTTTGTTTGTTTTATTTGGGTTTTACGTCCCTTTAAATCATGCACAGTTCACATCGAGACTGTCTGCTTGTGAAAGTGCGCACTTATGGTGACTTTATAGTGCTGTCTCATTGAAAAATCATGCCGCAAACGCATTGACATGATACTTCACTTGGCCACATTGTTCTGGCATCGAGCCGGTCAGCCCTCTTCATCCTACCCCGAAATGATGAGCGCTTAGCAGGGAGCGAGAAGATTTCTTAATTTTAACGTCTTAAGGTTTTGACGCGAGAGGGATTCGAACCCACACCTGGGTTTCTAGCACCAGTCTACCAGAACAGAGCAAACGCTTTATCAACTAAGCCACCGTGCTGGTTCTTCCTCTAAGTAAGTTGTTTATCAAGATTGGTTGAAATTATAAATGTGAAAAGTTAAGAACGATCAATAACGCATATGATATGTATGTGAAAAAAGCTCACCTTGGATGAAAAGCCTTCTGAAATTTGCTTTTGGTTTAAAATGCAAACTTCAGTATTTACAAAGAATCAAAAGAAAATATACAATCTGATTAAAATGCCTATCTCAAATAGAATGAATGCAGATATCTGACAAAGACCCATTAGGTGTGTGGGGGGAGGGAGGGTCATGTGCAGTAAACTTTGAATAAGCATGCAAGGTAAGTTTATAGACCACATTGTTCCTTATTGCACTACACGTTTTTTACACATCGATCAACTTAAACTTTTCGTTCAACCGTTTGCTTGTTTTTATACACCAATTGCTACATTTATTACATATTTATTTGTTTGTTTTTTTCATTTAGGTTTAATGTCCCTTTAACTCGTGTGAAGGTCAATTCAAGATGTTGTCTGCTGTGATAATTCGCACTGATGAGGATTTTATAGTGCTGTCTTACTGAAATACCACGCCGCAGACACATTGCCATGATACTTCATTCGGTCCCATCATCTTGACAACGAGCCAAACAGTCCTCACCCAACCTAGTAATACTGAGTTCTTAGCAAGGAGCGAGAAGATTAAATCATTCCAACGACTAAGATTTGACGCGGAAAATACAGACGTACGAATACTAGCAATGCTAGCCAGTCTCTGTTTACAGATTACGGTACACCATACATAAACGGGACCTAATAAAACCTTATGGCAGAAAAAATCAGCTGAAGGGGTTCTGCATGAGAGGTCAACGATCAAGTATTCACAGTAACTGGAAAGTGAAAGTATAGTTATTCGAGTTTCCACTAGTTTGGACTTATAAAAAGAGAATGAAAGATATACTTCCGTACCTTTTTATTTCAGAGCGTTTCCTGTGCATCTCATATGGTCTAGCGTGACCATTGGTCGTTTCTTAAAACATGGCACCATATACCACGAGAGGAACAATATCGGCTAGCGGTCACTTTTATGGACGGGTTGGCTTCATAGTTGGACAGCACGTAGAGAAATAATTGATCTAGCAGATATATTTTGAATCATGGCTTTATATTGCTATATTTGGGAATGACCGGACATTAAACTGAATCAGATTTTCTCAAGTCCAAAAGCGAAACATGCCGTTTTTACATTATGTAAGACGTTACATGCCACTTTCATTTTTTTGCTTGAATTTTTATTTTTGAATGAAACTAGTAAATACGATAAACAGATTCTTAAAAGATCAAATTAAGGTCGCCGCTGTGACCCCCGCGGCATATTTGGGCCAAAATTTGATATATGTAAAAATACATATTTTAGAATCCGTTGCTAGATGTTCGCTGTCTATAGCGTTGAGAAATACAAAACATCGTGTTTTAGAAAGTAAATTTATCCCTTTCACGGTGATACATATAATACTTGTGGCTATAATTTATAGTACCAGATCTCGCGGAAACGGACATTCGCGACAGGACTTTTAGAGTAAATGCTCAAAACCCTGTGCTGCTTACTTTAGAGCTACGAAAACGGTAAAAATTACTATCAACCGCTGGCGCGTCAAATGACGCCAAGATGCACTTATTTACATCTTTAGAAACAATGGACTAAGGAAAATAATAGGAGATAAGGAGATAATAGCAATGTGTGTCATAGTACGGCTGAGATATCAGTGTTCAAAGTTAGCGCGATTTCTCAGCAGATTTCAGCATAGAGGCCGTTGGCCTGAACCCACTGCGTTAAAATAATAGCGCTTGAAACGATAACTGACTTAGACCGACAAAATCGCTCAATGTGCAATGCAAACTGTACATGATTATCCGAGTTTTCAAATATAATGAGATTTGTTTGCATGAATTAAGGAGGCCGAATCTAGTTCGAGTTTTCGTTCATTGCGCAGTACTCTGCGCAGCACTAAATGTCGTACATAAACTAATACACGATTGAACTAAAATTGAATAGAATAATTAAATGATGAAAATGTTACTATATTTTGTATCAATTTGAACACTCTTCTTCTAGGAAATGTTTACGTTGAATTGAAGACCAGTTATGAGGCATTTTGTGTAAACAAACTGTGATTTTGGCTCAAAATTGTACCTTTAAGACGAATCCTTATCACCATTTGCCAGAGGATCTCCATTTTGTTTTGCTTATAAGAAAGATAAGTTGATGCAGTACATCATATACAAAAATGGTCAAAAGTTCTATTGCAGAATTTTGTGATATTGGTTTAAGTTTTAAAACTTTCACTTTCGTTTCCAATTGAACTGTGTGTAAAATAAGCTTTGATTTTGAAACAATCCCCATATTTCACCAGTATAGGTAACATGACGTTTTTATTTGCTTAATTTATCGTCATTGAAAGGGACACGCATATTTATACAAATCAGCCAACATGGATATGCGACGATGACGTCGACAGGTAAAAGTCTATTTTGACATTGTACATAGTCAACCGATAGTGTCGCCCAAAGCATTGTTACACTTATAGTTGTTGTTACAATAAGGGTTGCTACATGGCCGCCATACATAACAAGAGGCCCATTGGGCCTTACGTTCATCTGGTTGAAATGGGCATATATGTAAATTGTTTGCGTTTTAAAAACTTTTGGCAATAGGCCTTCTAGTTTAAAAGATTTTTTTTAAAAAATTATCAATTTTTCCCTATTTGGGCCCCAACGTGAACCTCCTTGGGTACTGAGCCCCGTCATTTGAACAAATCTGAATCCCTTTCCCCTAAGGATGAAATCTACCAAGTTTCGATGAAATTAGTCCAGTGGTATTAAACAAGAAGTCGAAAATGTGAAAAAGTATCATATTTGCTGTATATATAGTGTTGAACTTTGACATCAACATGCGTAACACTTTTGACCCGTGGGTTACCCCTTGAACAAAATTGGTTCTCCATTCCCTAAAGTTACTATAAACCAAAGCATTAATCACTAGGCCATCTAGTTTATTAGAAGAAGATTTTTAAAATGTTCCCCTTTTAGACCCAAAAATGGATTACCTTGGGGGCCGAGCCCCATAATTTGAACAAATCTGAACCGCCTTTCCAACATGTAGTTTTGGACACGAAGTCAAAAATGTGAAAAAGTTAACATATTTGCTATAGTGTTGAACTTTGACCCAACACAGCGTAATCTTTGTTAGCCCCTAGGGTCACGCCTTGAACAAACTTGGTTATATATGCCCTAACGTTGCTACATACCAAAACACTAAGCTCAAGGCCTTCTACTTTATCCCTATGAATACTCCCTACTAAGTTTGGTTTAAATAGGTCCAGTGGTTTAGAAGAAGAAGTCGAAAATGTGAAAAGTTTATGACGGACGTCGGACGACCGACGAAATTTGTATGAGATTAGTCCACTTTGGACCTTTGGTCCAGATGGACTAAAAAGTGGCAACCTCCAGAATATTGAATGGCATTTCATAATACACACGCGCATGATTACTGTAATGGTATACTTTGATCCGATGATCGGTCATGTGCTTTATCATTCAAATGTCAGTATAGTGTAGAAATGGTGTTTTGTAGTGTAGAATGCAGTATATTACTATATAACAACTACTACTTCACGACTACCACCAATATATATTACTATATAACTACCACTACTTCCAGACTAAAACCCTATATTACTATATAACAACCAATACTTCCATCCTACCACCACTATGTTACTATATATCAACCAATACTTCAAGATTACCACCACTATGTTACTTTATAACAACCACTACCTCATAAATATCACCACTATATAACTATAAAACAATCACTACTTCAAGATAACCACCACTATATATAAATATCTGTATACTTATACCACTACTTCAAGACTAACTCCCCTATATTACTATATAACAACAACTACTTATAGACTACCACCACTTTATTACTATATAACAACCACTACTTATAGACTACCACCACTTTATTACTATATAACAACCACTACTTCAAGATTATCACCACTTTATTTCTATATTACAACCACTACTTCAAGACGACTACCACTTTATTTATATATTACAATCAATATTTCAATATTACCACCACTATATTGCTATATAACAATTAATACTTCCAGATTACCATCCCTATATTACTATATAACAACCACTACTTTCAAAACTACCGCCACTATGATACTACATATTAGCCACTACTTCAAGACTTCCACCGTAATATTACTATATAACAACCACTACTTCAAGACTACTACCACTATATTACTATATTACAATCAATATTTCAATAAAACCACCACTATATTAATATATAATGATTAATACTTCAAGATTACCACCACTCTATTACTATATAACAATCACTACTTCAAGATTATCACCAGTACATTACTATATAACAACCACTACTTCCAGAATAAATCCCCTATATTACTATATAACAACCAGTACTTATAGACTACCACCACTTTATTACTATATAACAACCGCTACTTCCAGACTAAAACCCTATATTACTATATAACAACAAATACTTTAAGACTACCACCCCTATATAACTATATAACAACCACTACTTCAAGATTATCACCACTTTATTTCTATATTTCAACCACTACTTCAAGAATACTACCACTATGTTTATATATTACAATCAATATTTCAATATTACCACCCATATGCTACTATATAACAACCACTACTTCAAGACGACTACCACTATATTAAATTTTATATATTACAATCAATATTTCAATAATACCACCACTATATTACTATATTACAACCACTACTTCAAGACGACTACCAATATATTTATATATTACAATCAATATTTCAATATAACCACAACTATATTACTATATAATAATTAATACTTCAAGATTACCACCCCTATATTACTATATAACAACCACTACTTTCAAAACTACCGCCACTATAATACTATATATATATTCAATATAACCACCCATATATAACTATATAACAACCACTTCTTCCAGACCACCACCACTCTATTACTATATAACAATCACTTCTTCAAGATTACCACCAGTATATTACTATATAACAACCACTACTTCAAGACAACCACCAGTATATTACTATATAACAACCCCTACTTCCAGAATAAATCCCCTATATTACTATATAGCAACCACTACTTCAAGACTACTACAACTGTATTACTTCATAACAATCACTACTTCAATATAACCACCAGAATATATATGTTTACTTATACCACTACTTCGAGACCTACAATACTATATTACTATACAACAACCAATGCTTCAATATTACCACCCTATATTACTAAATAACAACCAACACTTCAATATTACCACCCCTTTATTACTATATAACAACCACTACTTCATAACTAACATCACTATATTACTATAAAACAATCACTACTTCATTACTACCACTACTCTTTTGTTATATAACAACCAGTACTTATAACTATCGCTACTATATATCTATTGCAAATATATACATACCAATAATATATTACTATATAACACTTTACTCTACTATATTACCATAAAACTTCCAAGTTTGTTTCCATTTGACCACCAAGTATACACTACAAAACAGATTATACACTGCAAACACCTATTTTTCACTACACAACATCAATTATACCCTATAAACATACCACAATTTCAAGACTACCGCCCCTATATTACTATATAACAACCACTACTAACAGACTACAACCACTATATTTCTATATAACAACCACTACTTCCAGACTAAAACCCCTATATTACTATATAACAGCCACTACTTCAAAACTACCACCACTTTATTTCTATATAACAACCACTACTTTAAGACTAATACCACTATGTTACTATATAACAATCAATATTTCAATATAACCACTCATATATTACTATATAACAACCACTACTTCAAAACTTCCACCCTTATATTACTACATAACAACCACTACTTCCAGACCACCACCACTGCATTACTATATAACAACCATTACTTTAGGACTACCACCACTATTTTACTATATAACAACCACTACTTACAGACTACCACCAGTATATTACTATATAACAGCCACTTCATACCACAACTTTAAGACTACCACCACTATACTCCTATATACTAACCACTAATTAAGACTACCATCCCTATATTAATATATAACAACCACTTCTTCCATACTACAACCCCTATATTACTATACAACAACCGATGCTTAAATATTACCACCCCAATATTACTATATAACAACAAGTACTTCAGTATTACCACCCCTATATTAATATAAAACAACCACTACTTAAAAAAAACATCCTTATATTACTATATAACAACCACTACTTCATAACTCCCATCACTATATTACTATTAAACAATCACTACTTCATGACTACCACTATTCTTTTTCTATATAACAACCAGTACTTATAACAATCGCTATTATATATCTATTGCGTGCATATACATACCAATAATATATTACTATATAACACTTTACTCTACTATATTACCAATAAACTTCCAAGTTTGTTTCCATTTAACCACCAAGTATAAACTACAAAACTCATTATACACTACAAACACCTATTATAAACTACACAACATCAATTATACCCTATAAACATACCATTATTTCAAGACTACCTCCCCTTTATTACTATATGATAACCACTACTTACAGACTAACACCACTATATTACTATATAACAACCACTACTTACAGACTAAAACCCATATATTACTATATAATAACCACTACTTACAGACTACCAACACTATATTACTATATAACAACCACTACTTCAAGAATACCACCCCTATATTACTATATAACAACCACTTCTTTTAAGACTACCGACACTAGATTACTATATAATAACCACTACTTCAAGACTACCACCCCTATATTACTATATAACAACCACTTCTTCAAAACTACCAACCTAAAATTACTATATAACAGCAATTACTTCAAGACTACAATCCCTTTATTACTATATAACAATCACTACTTCCACACCACCATCACCACCACCACTATATTACTTTATAACGACCACATCTTCAAGACTACTACCACTATGTTAGTATATAACAATCAATACTTCAATATTACCACCCCTAAATTACTATATAACAACCACTACTTCCAGATTACCACCACTAAATTACTATATAACAACCACTTCTTCCAGACTACCACCAGTATATTACTATATAACAACCACTAATTCAGGAATACCAACACTATATAACTATAAAACAATCACTACTTCGATGTAACCACCACTATATATATGTATACTTATACCACTACTTCGAGACCTACACTACTATATTACTATATAACAACCACTACTTACAGACTAAAACCCATATATAACTATATAACAGACAATACTTCGAGACTACCACCACTTTATTACTATATAACAACCACTACTTCCATACTACAACCACTTTATTACTGTACAACAACCAATGCTTCAAAACAACCACCCTTATGTTACTATATAACAACCACAACTTCAAGACTACCACCAGTATATTACTATATAACAACCAATACTTCAATATTACCACCAGTATATTACTATAGAACAACCTCTTCTTCAAGACTACCATCACTATATTACTATAGAACAACCTCTCCTTCAAGACTACCACATTTATATTACTATATAACAACCAATACTTCAATATAACCACCCCTATATTACTATATAACAACCACCACTTCAAGACTAAAACCCCTATATTACTATATAACAACAACTACTTCATAACTACCACTCCTTTTTTGCTATATAACAATCAGTACTTATAACTATCGTCACTATGTATCTATTGCTTACATATAAATACCAATAATATATTACTATATAACACTTTACTCTACTATATTACCATGAATCTTCCAAGTTTGTTTCCATTTAACCACCAAATACACAATAAAAAACAGATTATAAACTGCAAACACCTATTTTACACTACACAACATCAATTATACCCTATAAACATACCATTACTTCAAGACTATCCCCCCCTATATTACTATATAACAACCACTACTTATAGACTACCACCACTATGTTACTATATAATAACCACTACTTCAAGACTAAAAATCTATATTACTATTTCTCTCATAATTTGCGTGTTACCACACCGTTGTGCAGTTTGTTATCACTTTGTGTTATCAAACTGGTCAAGTTGTTATCACACACTGCTTATACGTCATTTGATTGGACCGCAACGTCATACGAGGGTCATGACCTCTAACGATGTTTTTTTCTCTTATTACCGTTTTCACCACAACTTCGTTATTTCGCTCGCTTCAGGATTCCAGTTCATCGTTTGGTGACAATCCATCAACAAAACATAACCTTTTCGGTAATTCTTATTCTATTTTTTCAAATATTTTAAAAATAAGTTGTAGTTGAAATACAAAGCACGCGTGCAGTTACAGTGTTATATCTCTTGTCAGAGGGTACTCAAGGAGACGCTTCACGCATGTGACCTGTTCACAGTGATATCACTACGAGCAATAACACTATACTTCCACGGTTCCATGGTGTATTACGAAACAATGCAAAGTTTTTAAAGGCGTTTTATTATGTGAGAAAGCAGTTCTCGCACTCGATTTGATTAGTTATGGTCAAAAACACACTCGATAATTATTCTATTTTCAATTTTTTCTCGGTTAAAAATTAAACGCATAGGATGTAAGAGTTTCGTGTCAAAATTTGGTATCTGAAAAAAGCAGACTTGATGTGATTTAATAGGTATGATGTTGAAATGTACAAACGTGTCGTTTCCGATACTCTATATAGCTTAATTAACAAA
>JAUMGZ010193730.1:0-13026 GCA_032359645.1 Pododesmus macrochisma | reverse complement strand
AATACTGCGCAATTCCGGATACCGTTTCCGGACCTTTTAGAAAATCCCACGGAGTACTGTTTGCGACCCTCGTTTTAAACTCTTTGTTAATTTATAGTGTAAATAATCAATGTACTCAATTCAGACACATTGAATAAATAACAGTATTTATGCTTCATTGTTTAACAAAGCAAAACTGCTGTAACTTGGGGGAAAACCATTTTACAACCTCCTCAAACTCAGGATGTAAAATGCGAACTGCTCCCCATCTCCATGTGCATATCTCAAATCAATTTCAAATGAGCCGGCGAATAATAAAACTATCGCAGCATTTCGACAAATAAACAATTATATTAAACTATTGTACAAAATACATAATGAATACATACAGAAATGTATTAAAACAACAGCATATAACAAAGTCAACACATAGATACAAAATGAAGTGAGATCATTGTTAATGTTGATTATATCTTTTTTAATAATATTAAACGATTTATGATTACTTTTAATTTTTTTATAATCCTTATATATAAAACATGCAAAATAAAGTGAGTAAATAAAATTGCACAATATTTGTTTAAAAGTATTCAGCATTTCTAGAAGAAAACTATTACAGTGCAACCTGCTCTAGCGACCACCTCTATAAAGAGACTATTTGTACATAAAGACCACTAAAATGGGGTCCCTTGAAGTCAAACTAAACTAGTTTTTCCCTGTATATAAAGACCACCTCCATATAAAGACCACATTGTTCTGGTCTCTTGGTGGTCTTTGTAGAGAGGTTTGACTGTAAGTAGAAATTTAAAGGGTTTTCAAAATGGTAATGAAAATAAAAAATAAAATGAAACGATAAACAACCAATGCCATATGGCGTTTAATTTTATTGTAATTCAAAATTGAATTTTTTTGTTCTTAAATTTAATATCCAGATTTGTAGTAAATCAATAAGTCTTTTTTGGCAAAAAGCATTTTTCCTTATTCTTCTAATAGCACCGTTTTTATTGTATATGATAAATATTATGCTTTAGGAAAAAACCCTACAATAAAATTCATGTTAATTAGTTCACCTGTGCATTACTGGATATTTAATTTGTGTTTATAGCATAAAAAACATTGTCTAGGTTATGCGATACATAGAATGAAGACTTTAAATTTTGAAGATTTTCCATCTATTTTCGATATTTCAGTCCTCAAATCCATTTTAGTTATTAAACATAACTACTGGTCTCAGGGTACTGAACAACCCGGAATGCGAACGAAAACTTAAAATCCACACACACAAAATATACAGTTTTTATAAGGAAGTTCATATTTCTTTTAAAGAAAGTTGGAGTAAAGTTCAAACTTCTGAAGATATTCATCCACACATTCAAAGCAAAACTGAAACTGTTTCTGAAATAAGAAAGAAAACAAATAAAAAGTCCTCGAGTATAAAGGAAAAAAGATGACATCTGAATAGTGTAGTGATGTAATTTATATAGCCACCAAACATACGTGCCATTTTATTTCTATCTCAAAGCGAAGTATATTTATGTCACGCAACCAAGCACGAGCGTTAAATCCAGCGCATGGAATAAACCTCCAGACCAGACTTAAGTTCTGTTTGATCAAATTTTTTGACAACAAATTAGTAGTCGTTTAAGGTAATTTTTTTTAAAAGACAAATTGTGAATCTTCAAAAGTGTATGTATAAGAAACTCAAAATAATTACTTTGTGGATAATTATATCACAATTCAGCATATAAATGAAACTAATTTAATATGAAAATAATTAACTACATACACTTCTAATGAGATTAAAGTACTAATAGTACAGGATATTAATAGAGCAATGCCGGGGAAATCATAGCGCCACTGATAACTGCAGTTAGGAAAAATTACCCAACATAAACTGGAGTTGGAACATATGACCAACTCAGTTATCAACCCATCCGAAATAAATATCTATATAGAGTAACTGATAAACATCAATCTTATTAAAATTAGTCTTGTATATTCCGCTCCTCGACGATACAATCCATTACAAGTTTTGGAGTGTATCGTCGAGGAGTGGAATATACAGGTCTAATTTTAATTAGATTGGATATACCTGTACGAAATAATATAAAATAGTAAATCGAAAAACCAAGACGATAATCTAAGGCCGTAAGTCCATGGACATTGGCAAACAATAAGAAAACGTTGGACGCACACAGAAAATGAACCAAATATATATTTATAAACTAAAAATGAAACAACACCAACTTCTATTTAAAAATCTAGAAGCGACACCAGGTGCTTGCGATATGGTAACCGTTTCCTGCTACACATGTTTCACCTGCCGCGATGCCACCTAAATATATAAAACTGTGAAATCGGTATGCTTTTTAAAAACGACCACTTTCTAGGCAGGGATTGTGGATACTTAAGGATTGTTTGTTTTACTGTTTAATGGGTTTAGCGTCCCTTTTTTACTCATATTTTAGATCATTTCGAGACGGTGTCTGCTTGCGACTTATGGCGATTTTATAGTGCTGTCTCACTGAAATATCACGCCGCAGACACATTGGTATGATACTTCACTCGGTCACAATATATTGACACCGAGCCAACCAATCCTTCTCCTACCCAATAATGCTGCGTGTTAAACAGGGAGCGAGAAGAGTGTCCAATTTTAACGTCTTGGGATATGGCGCCACCAGGTTTCGAACCCGCGATCGCAGATTCTCTTTACCAGTGTACCGAAACGAGGCGAACGCCCTAACCACTCGGCCACCGCGACGGTTACTTAAGGATTGAGGTGAAACATTAATTTTCAGGGACGATACCTGCCAGGATTTAAATTGAAGTCTACGATATTAGTTTTAGTCAATTATCACTCGAGGTGGTGTTTTATTTACCATATTTCATTTTTAAGGATGCCGAATCTAATTTAATTGAAATCAGCAATGGAGAATTTCATTTCCTTAACAGACAATGTAAATATACACATTATCTTTATTCATTCTCGTTATATTGACCTTACCACAAAACTTTTTTTATAGGGGTATCGATATCATAAACTGCGAATTACATTTGGCAAGTTTTATGGAAGATATCCGGATATTCTTTTGAAATATGGTCAAGTTAGTATTTCCCAGTATGTAACTAGAAGCATTTCACAACCCTCATTTATGGAGATCTTGTTTACAAAGGGGGATTAAAAACAACCCTGACGTATCTTCTGTTGCTGCTAAAAATTGAAGAACATTCCTTAGACGTAGCTATGATCCTCTTATAGTGAAACGCACTATATGCCTAGTACTCTATGCCTCTTACTGGCATATACTTTGGCATTGCACACCTTCTTACAATACTACTGGGAATCAATGAAGGGCTCCAGTTGAAAGCTCCCTATATCGAGAAGGCTGGGTCCTGACATTCTGGTTGTTAGGTTGAGAGTAGGAAGGTTGAGGCCTAATTAACCGGTTTAAACACACCGCCCTGTGTCGTGATGGTTGACCGTCTTAAGTCGGTCCGCATGGATTAATAGTCTTGAGGATTGATGTGATGTCAATTTAATCACTTACATTCTGGTGCTTAATTGATTGATTCAGTTATTGTTTGTTTGCCAATGTCTCTCGTCCTATTGATTCCACTTATACCGTTTTGTACGACATATGACATTCAGTGCTGCGCAATGAACTCGAACTCGAACTAGATTCAGCCTCCTTAATAATTAATTAAATCAGTCAGTCAGTCTTTTGATTATATTGAATGAAGTACTATAGCTATAACGATAACTGTGACAAGAGGACTGGGTTGTCTGAAACAGTTGTCCAGAGGATTACAATTGACATTCTTATTTTGGCTGCGTGTTAAACGAAATCTTGGGTTTGGCCATTTTGAAAGAGTTAGTGGGTCGAGTTATCCAAATTATTAATCTTTCCTAAGTTCCCTTTTGCCCCATAACCTTTCTTTATCTAAGTTTGACTATTTAAATTCAATTTTTTCTTGAGAGTCCCTTACGAGGGTCGATTCGTATCTAGAATCGAAGTCTTGGACGAGGTCCTCTCTTAAAGAGAAATAGTTTTTAAGCCCTGTTAGATATATTCATTGCTGGCTCGCTTCAGCTCGCAAGTTTCACGGAGGATTTCATTTTTGCTTGTGGCATAGCCCCCGAGTCATAGTCTCTAAGTAGCAGCTTGCTCATAAACACTGCTAATACTGAACCTTTAAAAAATAAGCTATGGGTGTCTTGCACTTTATTTTTTAGTTTTTCGTCCAATAACGCATTTGCGGTCATTTATGAGTTATGGACCAAAGATAATACTGTTTCATACGAATTTTGAATTGCAGTATTTTTCCGAGTGACATTTTGGCCCTTTCAATAAATAATTGATTAACTTAATAATCAGTATTTTGATAAAAACTAGGTTGTACGAAAATGTTGTCTAGGGGAATACGTTTAAACTGTAAGAACAACTCAATTTTAGACTTGGCCATTTTTAAAAAGTAGGTTTTTTACATACATATGCAATCACACCGCATGGTTACGTGCTGGGTGACCGTCCTTAGTCGTTCCGCATGTATGACTAGTCTTGAGGATTACTGTGATGTCAAATTATTGCCCTACATTATGGTGCTTAATTGTTTGATGCAGTTATTTTTTGTTTTGCAATGTCTCTCGTTCTGTTGATTCCACTTATACCGTTTTGAACGACATCTGACAGTCAGTGCTGCACAATGAACGAAACTTGAACTAGATTCATCCTCCTTCATAATTAGTTAAATCAGTCAGTCAGTCTTTTGATTATATCAAATGATGTACTATAGCTATAACGATAACTGTGAAAAGAGGACTAGGTTGTTTGAAACTGTTGTCCAGAAGATTACAATTGACATTCCTATTTTGGCTGTTTGATGCAGTTATTGTTTGTTTGTCTATGTCTCTCGTTCTGTTGATTCCACTCATACTGTTTTCAGATAATGCTGATACATGTTACAATATGTACTCAAAACAATAGTGAATTACGTACAATATTTGAAACGATCTGTGGTCTCCTCTTCTTCATATCCTCCACTACCTGCTGAATGGCGACTTCCTGCTCACTTTTCAGTATGTCTAAAACAACTGCTACCGTGCAGAATAAACCACTCTTGTCAGATCCATTCCTTTTTAAGAATTTATTTTTAAATAATAAGGATACGTTCCTTTACACACATGGTATACGGATAAGCTAAAATGTATTATGTAAGAGTACTGCATTACGTGTTTAATCACACATAATGCAAACGAAAGGTAGCATGTTAAAATAAGAGCAACGCCAATTATTCACAGTACGTCCGTCAGCAAATCGCACCAAACCGTATTCTTAATGGTGAATGTTTTTAAAAGTAATCAATGTTTCACTGGGGTTTAACGTCTTTTCAACTCATCTAGACGGTGTCTGCTTGTGGCAGATGGCAAGTGCAGGCTCACTAAAATATCATGCTGCAGTCACATTGGCATGCTACTTCATCATTCTTACACCTAACCAACCAGTCCCCGTCCTACCCGGTAATGCCGAGTACTTAGCAGGGAGCTAGACGATAACCTAATTTTAACGTCTTAGGTTTGACGCGGGAATCGAACCCGCGCCTACCTAACCAAGGCGAATGCTCTACATATAAGCCACTGCGCCGGTAAAAAATAATCATAGGATTGACCTATAATATTTGTCTAAAACAATGCATATTCCTGATTATATTGAAATAAACTTAGCACACCTAAATACACAAACAGGTGAAAAGACTGTTAAAGTTAAACACATGGTAAATCTTTAAACAATCGTAAAATACTTTCGTGAAAGAGGTGCAGACACACACATATAACGTATAGTTCCAAAACAACCTATACAAAAGTTTGAAAAAGGATCAATTAAAATTGTATGTTTTATTAATTGCAAAATCTTCATCCTCCTGGCATGTGAACAATTTAAAGTTCACTATCTTTCCAAAAAGGAATGGAAATTGTTCACAAAATGAGGTGCACAATTCTAAATATGGTCGAAAAACTGTGAACAATTTCATTACAATCCTCTTAAAACTGAAGGCGTTTTTGGTTACACAATATGTTTACCCTAAAAGTAAACATACATTCAGACGGACGGACAACGCCACACCATAATAAAAACTGTCTTAGGCAGTAATAACAGCAGCTTTGAGCAAGATCTGGGGTTCGGGACGGGCTGTTTTGGCGCCTCCCTCTTATAAATATCATATTTATCGGAGGCATGATTCAGATTGCATTTTTGTATTAGAAAAGAATCGTAAAAGGTCGAAATGTAATAGAATATTCAGTGCTCGGATAATCACCAAATATTTATGTGATGTACAGTTTTTTGCCGTTTGTTTGAAACTTTTTCAGTACAGCGCTAACTGAAAAAACACAACTATCCAGTCTTCTGGAATTCCCATAAAGAAACCTGGCATATCTGCGTTATGTTGTCCCTATGAGCGGTTATTTGGAGACCCTTCGCGGAAATTGTAACTTATTTCGAAAAGTTCGATAAAGTACATTTATCTCAATTTTATTACCCTAAAACTAAGTAGCGATTGTTTATAAATAGCACAAATCATACCGGATGTCCATCAGTAAGGTTTCAATATTTAACCCATAAATCCGAGGTTTTATATTTCGTCAACATGTAAATTAAAAGTAACCATCTGTTCGAAACTAGTTACCGTTCAAAGCAATATTGTTCGTTCGTTTGTTTGTTTGTTTATTGGTATTCCTGCAGCCCTATAATAATATTTTTGTAAAATTATCAGGAACATAAACAAAGTTTGATCACCGAGTCAACTTACATGCAATGTACAAGAATTGGGGATTGTGATTGCGCACTCTGCCATTCGTCTATCTGGTCTATAATATCCATCAGTGATGTTGCCGAATCTGGTACAACCTTGTCTTCTGGCCAACATTTCACACAAAACTGTTTTACTGTTCTCTTTTCCTATCAGATAAAATGTAGTCGAAATCGTTATACCGAATTGACACGGATACATCACGACGAGTGACACATGTGTAGCAGGAACTGCTTACTCCTTTGCGGAAATCTTGTTTCGATTCTGGTTTTTCTTGGACAGAGGCACATGCTTGATGTTTCCGTTTTTAGTGAATAATTTCTTTTTTTAGTTTTCTTTGAGTGTATCCTTAGTTTTCTTTTGAATATTGTCTTGGGTTTTCGTATTTACTACTTTACATAAAATGTAGACTTTATAATTATGCTTTATAAAAGCATTCTACCAAAGGTGTTCAAAACAAAGAACACATTGAATTCAACTATGTATTTACATGTATAATCATTCTTTATAAATAATAATTAATCCATATGTAATTGTTCATAGCGCTTTAACAATACAATTACAATTACGTACATGTGATTACACTTATTCATAAAGACTTTTATCTTACTTTAATACAAGATTGGGATGCATTGTTAAAAAAACAATGGCATGGTTTTCATCCATTATTTCTTTGATGAAATATAGGCATTCGTACCTTCCCCTTTATCAGTTCTAGAACTCTTATAGCAAAATCATCTCGAACATTTTGGGTTTCAACATTTCTTACACCATACACACCATATTTCTGTACGACATTTTCTTCAGGACAGTATTCACCACATGACTTGAAGAAGGCATGTGCACATGAAACATAACACAGAATAACAAATCATATTTATTTGATACATTTTGTTTGTCCATTATCATGCATAATAATTGTAATCGAAAGTTAGCAAGAAACACAAAAAATTGAAAATCACATCTCACTATGCACCAATTTATAATACAGTGTAATTTGGAAATTAATAAGTAAATATTACATGATTTAAAGACATATATTACGCTCAGACATTTCATAAAATAAGTGTTCGATCATTTGTTTTAACTCTAAAAAAATTTCAGTGCGTTGTTAATAATAACTTTTACTTTTTGCCACAGCAATGTGATTAATATAACTGAATTCCGTAAAATAAGTTTGCGTAGTTATAAATACAGTGTGCATTTAAATAAAAACTAAATTATAATCATAGTAATTAATCTTACAAGTACCTCGTCAACATCTTGATTTAACATAACAATTGACACAATTTCCTCTTGGTATACAAGCTTCCAGAAATCGTTTGTCGTGTTTGGCAGTGGCGCTTGCGTGATCAGAAATGCTTTTTTTCGTGTATGTCCCTGTAAACATGGTGAATATATGTTATAAACGATATACAATTGAATTGTCACGACCATCTCTCCTATATAGAGTAGTAAATTCGAAAAAAACAAGACGGTATTCTAAAGCCGTAAATCCATGGACATGAGAAATCAAGAGAAAACATTGGACGCGCAAAGAAAAAATAACCAAATATACATTTATTAACTAAATAAGGAAACATCACGAAATTCTACTTAAAAATATAGCTTTGTTGATAAAAATACAATTTGCGTTTAAAAGACAACAATTCCATGCCCGTATTATGAAGTTCACCGTGATGTAGGTTTACGCGTGTTAGCATTTACCTTGGTCATCAGTCCCTCTGATTTAGATTGCAATCTTCCTTATTCTAATCAGCGTTTCAAAAATAAATATGAACAAAGAAATAATTATTGGGTATGGTTTTTGTTCATCATAATCATCGTGAATTTTTGTCACCGTTGCCCCATTGGCTCTGTAACTTTGATTTACTGAAGTCTTGTTTATTCAAAATTCATTCTTCTCTTGCGTTCATTAATGACAGCAGCTTCGAGCAAGATCTGGGGTTCGCGACGGGGTATTTCACACAGAGTTTTGGCTCCTTCCTCTTATAAATATCATATTTATCGGAGGCATGATTCAGGTTGCATTTTTGTATTGCACACGCATACACCGTCTCGGTATGACTTAGTTCGTGATGTTTCCATTTTTAGTTAATAAATGTATATTTGGTTCAGTTTTCTGTGTGCGTCCAACGTTTTCTTGTTTGCCAATGTCCATTGACTAACGGCCTTAGAATATCGTCTTGGTGTTCCGATTTACTATTTGTTCTATACATAAGTTAAAGGGATGCTTTACCCCAATAAACAAACAAACGAACAATTCATTTTCATTTTTCTTCTTTCTATTTTACCTCTTTCTTTGTTTCCTCTTTCTATCTGCTTTTGTGTCTCTCTTCATGTCTATTTATTCAATCGATTCTTCCAATACAAGATAATCACATGGTTGTTTAAATATAAATTTATAAGAAAATGTAAACTAATTACTGAGTAATAAACAAATGCGACGTAGTTTTTAATGTGGTATTACTTGTCTCAGAACATTTTTTACACGTTCTCTTTACGTTTTATTCATCATTGATGCTCTAAAGGGTCATTATATTGTACTGTTTTTCTTGTGTATAAACAGGACATGACTATATCAAATTACGTAAATAATGCTGAAATATTCATTACTGAGTTTTAATTGGAGACAGAAACTAGTGTTAACATCGCTTCCCCGAGATGAAATATAATTACTGCTGAGGCATGTGAACCCATGGGTGTGTGATCTATGACTCAATATATAACACGACTTCAATCAAATTTGTCTCAGCTGAAAACATTCATCCTTACCAATATACGTTTCTCTTGCGACACACTTATAGTAAATATTAAGTGCAAATTGAATAAAAGGTATGAAGCTAGAAGACATGTTGGGGGTTTTATATTGTAATGCTTTATTGAAAAATAATGTCCTCCTAAAGGTGCAAATTAGCATTTAATTTGGAGAGACGATAAAGACGTTCGGTCAGGGTATTTAATTTTAAAGTAAAACATGGAATGTATTGGACATAGATATAGATATATAATTGAACAGATCACGTGAAAATGTTCGAACAAATAATAAGGCATATTATTTAATACAAATATATAAATATTGAACACATTAGTTTTATAAAATAAAATGTGTGAAAATATTATTATTATTATTATTATTATTATATTAGGGTTTAACGTCACGTCCAGAATATTTCACCGATATAGCGACAAAAGACCAAAGGAGAAAAACCAAAAGATAGGACAGGAAGAGAAGCAGTGACAGGAACGGGAAATAAAAGTAATAGAGATAGCATTAACCGGTTAAACCCCACAACCTTGTTTCGTGCTGGGTGACCGTCCTAAGTTTATCCGCATGAATTACTAGTCTTAATGATTGTTGTGATATCGATTTAATTAATTACATACCGGTGCTTCATTGTTTGACGCAGTTATTGTTTGTTTGTCAATGTCACTCGTTCTGTTGATTCTTTTCATACTGTTTTTTGAAATCATTGCTCAAGATCCTTAATACATATTCAGACTTCCTCGTGGATTGGTAAAATTGAAGAAAAAAAATACAAGATTTGCAATAAGAAACGGGTTATAAAAAAGTATGATTTATCTAACAGAGACGAAAACCATTCTATGTATGAGATGAACTCGTCTAAGATTCAAAATCAAAGTGATAATTCGTTGCAGGTGTTGTCACGAAATGTTTAATACTTTAAGCACACCTGTAGTTATCATTTAATGATCACATATATGATATATAAACGGTTGTTATGAACTTGATTGACTTTCCGACTCCTTTTATTAATAAGCAAATCCGTCTGTCGTTATTGATTTTATTATATTTATACATGTATATTATTGCGTCACATATACTAACGAGGACTTTGGTTGTCCGAACCATCTGTCCAGTGGAATATGTTAACAGTTTATATTTTGACTGTGGTACGTAATTACCTACAACTCTAAATAAAAATGGTAGCAGTGACTACATTGGAAGGTAAGAAAGTGCAAGTCATAGAAATATTTTGTAGTGGGGAAAAGGGAGACGGGAACACTGTTATAAGAGATATGCTTTTTTGTGAAATCTGAAAACAGAATGCAGAATAAAATACCTCAAGTATTAAAAATTGTTATTACCTCACAGGAAGGGACATATTTAGAATGTTAGCCCTGGAATTTAATAATAGTATTTTAGCTCGTCTATTCGGAGAATAGGGGGACTATAGCAGTACCCACGGCGTCGGCGTCGGCGTCCCACTTGGTTAAAAAAATTAGGCAAGCTGTGCTTTGGTGTTTAACTCAACTTTAAATTAATTTTACAATGTAATATGGTTACAGCAATTGATTGGAGGTTCTTAAGTAACAAATTGGACCATATTTGCTCATAATTGGTCCGAAACACAAGTCTTTTGGAATTGGTTAAAGTTTTTGGGCAAGTTCTAGTCCTTTTAAACTTCTATGCAGATTTCAACCAAATTTGACAGGAAGCATTCTTAGGGGAAGGGGATTCAAGATTGTACAACTAAAGTTACTGACTCCCAGGGGAAAAATGGACAGGGCCAAAAGGGGTACATTTGACGGTTTGCCTTTAAACGACATCTCCTCCGAATTAGAAATTGAAACTTTTAGACATGGTAGATTTATGTATGGAGAAGTGCACAACGCTTTCAGATTTTTTATAGGACCCCAGGGGTCGGGCCAGGGGGTGGGGTCATGGGGATCAAATATTTAAAAAAAAAACCAAACAAATAGAGTCTTTTATCATATCAAATCAAACATTATTTTTAGTTCTATATTTTACAGCTTTTTATTTTTGCCAGTTTGAGGGATAAGGGATAACTTGTTTACACTGTATGAAGTAGGAACTTGTAACTTTTAGACGTGGTTTATAGTTATATGGGGAAGTGCACTAAACTTTCATAATTTTGATATGACATCTAGGGACCGGGCCAGAGGGGTGGAGTCATGGGGGTCAATTTTTTTTTATATATAGTCTTCTGATTGACTTAGACATTTTTGACTTCTTGTCAAGAAACGTTGATCAGATTCTCAGGAAACTTGTTGTTGATGTTCCTTGAAATTTAGTTTAAAGATATTCTTGCATTGCTAAAGTAGCCAGGTGGACGTTAAGGCCCAATGGGTCTCTTGCTATTAATAGTATATGTAAGTCCGTCTGTCTGTATTTGATTACATTATATAACACGTATATCATTGCTTCACCTCTGCCGTCGAGGATTTCGGTTGTCCGAAACAGTTGTCTAGTGGAATGTGTTAAAAGTTCCTATTTTGACTTTGGTACGTTATTCCCTAGATAAGAGCATTGACTTTCAAGTGGTTTTCTAGTATGAATTCAAATGTCTTTGCTGAACAGAATATGACAGAGCTGCAGGACTTTATACGCAGAATCCTTCAGATATGGTGATATATCTTAAGGACTCATTATTATATTTTAAACAAATATATGTATTTTAGGGTGCATCTGTGATCCTTGTGTCTTATATTATGCTACGAGGAGCATACAGGTACAATCTCCACTTGTTACTACAATCAATACATGTTATTCTTGTATTCGGCGAAGTAGAAAAGTACAGATAAACTGAATGTTATCTTGACTGCACACACACCTCAATTCGTGGCATGACCATTTACATTGTCTTGTATGGGTGTAGGTTTTGTCCTTAAGTCACAATCTTAGCATTGAATGATTGAGGTTTTGCCTATTCTAAAATCATAAATTCATTTCCTCTTGAGTGATCGTTGTTAAAGGTCGGTTCACAGCTAGACTTGGAATGCGGGATGTTATGTTGACGCCTAATAAACCTTGGAAGAAACTAATCAACAACCATATTCATAAATGGCGGTGCGGAACTACCTTTTTATTAAACCAAAACACGTGATAACATTACAGATTAATACGCGCATAGGACTATAGTTCGTGATACATAACATGGGACGAGGGTTTCTCACACAGAGTATTGGTTCTGTCCTCATATAGATACTATATGGCCTGTTTTAGTTTTCAAATTTGTATGCCTCTTATTTCATCCCTTTTCGTTATTAATAATATTTAGTAGACCAGCCAATTTGAAAAAGACGTCTAGTTAAGGAAAATCGGGCATTTTGTGTCAATGGCTAACAACCATGCTCAAATGAAAGTCAATATATTCGGCTATCACATAGGGGTGGGTGCCATCTTTGATTTTTTGAATTTTTGTGTTTTTCGAGGTCATAAAGGTCACGCGGTCAAAATTTTGACAAAAATAT
>JAUMGZ010193708.1:0-13029 GCA_032359645.1 Pododesmus macrochisma | reverse complement strand
TTAAAATGTCTTTAATACCTATATATAATGCCCTATATGATATGTAAGCATTTAAGCAGTTCTGTCCAATACACTAAGTTGAAGCAAGTTGATATTAAAAGCAAAGTTTGGGAATTTTACTGATGTCAAAAGTGAAAAGTGTGTGTGAAAAACAGGGAGACCCCCTCCTAAATAGGGATAGTTGGCAACTATGCCAAGTACAAGTTGTTAATACAGTTTCGGAAATATACATAATATAGCAACTATGATGGGTTGAGAAAAACACTAGACAGTAAGATGAATTTCACTAATTGAGAAACCGATGATGAGACGTTACATTTTTGTGATTGAGAAATAGAATAATTCATTTCCCATCAAAAAACAATGGAAAAAAAAATAAAAGGTGTAATTCTATTGTTCAAAAGTGGTACATATATATTACATGTATTATTATGATATCACAGAATTTTTTCTTTACAATCGCACCAATCATGTATGAAACTTTTAAAACACGCAAAACTTATAATGCCATTCACAATGTGCCTCGAGCAAAATTATCTACTAATATCAAATTTTAAAGAAACTTCAATGTTTAAAAACTGGTGAATTTTTATCATTGAGAAATCTTAGTGTTATTTTACTTGTCTTTTTACTGTGTTGAAAGAAAGCTGTTTCTTCCTCATTGCCTTGGCATAAAATATCTAAAGTCTGTAAAACCTAAGTTTTAAAGGCTATGCATGCTTGTAATCGTGTTTGAAAGTCCCTTAAATATATGTTTAAGACTAAGCTTGTATTCTACATTCATTGCATAGCGTTAAAGCCATTTAAATAATAATAGATTGTATCTTAGTGTTATGTATTCAGCAAACATGTATTTTTGCTGGTATGAAACATTATAGGGGAGCTTAATGCACATATATATGTATGCCTGAACATGTATGTATTCTTACATCAACATGAGTAAAGACAAGTAGCAACAAAACATGATCTAGATGTAAATTTTTTGCTTTTCTTTTTTACATTTTTTCAATAACTTAAATTTACATTTAGTTTGAAAGTAAATCTTACGTTAATTATATTCATTGCATTAAAATATCTCTAAATAATTGATTTTACATATATAAACTATAAGAAGCATTAATTTCAATTAGAAATAATAAAATTTCAAAGAGCATCCATCAATTCCAAGCTGTTTAAGGAGTTGCGCAGTATTTCAAAACTTTGAAGAAAATTGAGGGTTTTGTCAAGAAAATTCAAACAATTAAAGACCAAAAACACAAGGAATTAGCAAGAATTAATGAACTCTACAACAAGCCTATTTTTAACACCTTTTCAAAGCATATAACATTCAAATCAAGTTAGTTTTACAAATAACACCTAATTAATCCTCACCTAGTATGTACATATATATTCCACAATATTAATTTTGTGATCTTATTGAACACATCAATCCATAACTGGTTAAAAAAAAATGCGGTAGTTAAATGAAGCTAGTCAGTATAGTTAATAATAGTCAAACAGTAGGTACCTGTAATCCACAATATCATCGGGGCCCTTCCGTCCTTGAACCTTATTCCAAAGACCCTTGACCTTGTCCACAGCCTCTCCAGCTATAGTTTTACGTCCACTCTCCCAATCCTCAATCTCGTCCAAATTTGACCCTGACCCTTTATATTTGCTTGGCTCCTCATCGTACCGATCACCTGTAAATCACATTTCATGATAAAAATTTTAACAAGCTGTAATTGATACAAAGCCAATTTATCTTTAGTGCTTAATGTGGCTGGATCACAACATATGCCCTAAATACAACTTCCTATGGATAAAAAATGTATACAGGGGTTAGAGAAAGTTGGTTTTATAAACAGAATTGTTTCCACTACTAAACCTTCTAGTTGTTTTTTAAATTAACTTTAGACATTCAAAAGACATATCTACATGCTCTAAAGAACGTTTTGCTACACTTTCAGGTGAACGTTTGCTCAATTCCTGATAAAGAAAAGTCATGATAACTTCATATTTCCTGTAAATGTAACAAGGGTAAAATGGTGAAATAAATTTGGGCTATATAGGTTAGCAATTTATTTTTAAATACTAATGATTACACACAAACAGAAATGTTGTCTATAACAGTGCTTGTCTGAATGCATCAATTTTGGAAGGTAAACCTGTGAAATTTAGCCTTTAGTGAAGGTTGTTTTATATATTTAGTATTTACAATCACTCAAGAGAAATGTTTCATGGCTAAGTTTGTTCTACTTACTATAGCGGTTACTGCCACTACTGCTATCACTTGCCACTCCGACAAATTTATCCTTATTTTTCTTAGCAGCTTTCCTTTCATCTCTTAACTTTTCATCATTTTGTATAAACTCTATGAGATCTTTAACCTTTTGTCTCACTAGAAAATAAAACATAATAGTAAAGTATTCATTTATTCTAATCTGATTATACCCAATACATCAAATGCATATACATACAGTAAAACAACAATATATATAAAATCACACATGTACAGTAGTAACATAAATAATAACCTAATATTATATTATCTTAACCACACAGGCCACAAATTGTCGCCATGGTGACCTTATGTCTACATTAGCAACCTAAGTTCACTCGTAAGTCGTCTGATTTGCCATTTGGTTTAATAGTGGGCGATCTTGTATTTTCCACGTTTAGGCCACCCGGTAACGGTTCCGGTTGATAGAGTGTCCATGCAACAGAATAGCTTGAGTGTTTGTATTTATGACTGTTTCAAAGCGCCTTACAGACGGCGTGTGATGTGAAAAACCATGGCCAAGACCACACAGGGAAAAATGATCAGCTTCTTTACAAAGAAACGGCCTGCAACAGTATCCGTTGGTGGCAAAATGAAATTGATAATGCATCTGAAGCAGCCTCCATTCCTACGAATACGAAATGCCATAAAACATGTCCAACTAGGGCCACCAAAGTTTTATTGGTTTTTTTTTCAAAACACTATTCTTGGCAACCGTTTTTTTTTTTTGCCAGGCCACAAAAGTTCTGCTCTAGGCCACCTAAATTTAAAATTGGTGCCCAGATGGCCACCTGTTCCCAAAATGTACTTTGAGGCCTGCCAGATTCAATTATTAATAATATTTATAAAATTCTGTGTGCAGTTTTGTATCTGGACTGTCTCTACATTAAATAAACCCAAGATTGATAAACCATAAAAGTCTACCCTAGGCCTGATCCCAAATCATTTTAACGTCTAAGTAACGTCTTAGTTTTGAAATTTTCATCTTCATTTACAAAATTACCATTTAATCCTTGGTCTTTGCCATGTTCATCGGTGAAACTGTAGCCTTCTAAACTTCGAAGATCATATAAATGTTCACGAGCACTGGAAACAACCCTCTCAGATCCATTCTTCAGCAAATAAGTCAACAGCAACAAAGACTACAAAAATAATCAAATCTTCTTGATGACACACAACAGTTGGGATAGAACTACATGAGAGATAATTGTGTACGCTGTCAGATGTATTGGCAAAATGATTTTAACGAAAAAGTACATGTAGGTCATGAAGGGTAGATAATTCATCCAAAAACATTTTAAAATATTCAGCTTAAAATATGACACAGAATAAAATTTATTTTTAGTCAATCATGTCAACAGGAAACATGTTTTTGAGTTCATGTATTGCTACTTTTATCACAGTAATAGCATTTTTCTGACTCAATTTTGATGTTCTCATGATCAGAAAACAAATTTATGCAAACCTTGTAAACTCGTCGCCAGTTTTTCTTGTTATCGTGAAGCATTCGCTTCCATAGCATGCCCATGACCTCTGGGAAATGTTCATATGTGAAGGTGAAGCGAGCAATCTCCTGCATCAGACTACCATGAGGACCCCAGGCCTCGTCACTTGTGGCCTCCCGTACCTTGGTCTCAACCTCGGAGTAATTCATTACTACATTTGTACTGAAATATTACATGGTAATGCATATACAGCAAGCTAGAAAACACAATAATGTGACTCAACGAAGGTACTTACACTGTACATGTAATAATTAATGTTAATATATAAATTTATGAACATGATAGTAGATTTTCAAGACAGTTTTTTTATCAGCAAAGGAAAAACATTTCAACATCAATCAACCACATGTTCAAAGCAAATAAATGTTCAAAACAAAATACACTAAGTTACTTTACGACTTCTTATATTATAGTCCCCGGAGTTCTCTAATTCATGAGGAGACTTTCTGTGAAGGTTCTTGCATGAACATGTATATCTCTTGCAATTGCCATTCTTCAAGTGATGCAACAATTAATTGCAACAAGTAACAAGTTAACAGATGGCCAACAAACCAGGGATCATAGACAAACTGAGACAGTGCATGATCACGAATACACCTCAAGTCAAGGTGTGTTAATAAATGAAATCGAAGGTCTAAGTAATATTAAATTGTTGGGCATTATGTACATTTGTAAGATGGCTATTATATATAGATTGTAAGAGAATACAAAATCATTTTGACAATTTTTGTTTGACATCAGTATGATCTAGCTTGACTTCAATTTGAAATGTATCCTTTAAATTTGTTCACAGTGTGGGTGTACATATGTTGTATATATATCAAGTAATAAAGTTTTTCATATATCACATAGCAAAATAGGTGTCCATTTACATTCATGCAAAAATTATAAAATAACTACAATATAATATATATACAGGGTGTCCGAAAAAGAAAGGTAACACTTTCATACATCAATAACTTTTTTTTGCTTTTAGATACAAATATTAAATTCATACAGTTGTAGGAATAAGATGTAAGTTTTTAGGGAACAATTTTGAGGTCAATATAATAATAAATAAAATATTTTCAAAGGTTTTCTTACAAGATACCTGAATCAGTCTCTGACGTCATTTTAATAATTGATGACGTTTTCTAAGTGACTGCCTTTCATCACCTTTCCTTGCCTTACTCGCACTATGAAGTTGTCAATAACCATACTTTACTTCCCGCCTGGTTTTCTTCACTTCCCGTTTAATGTTTTTTAACAGCATATTTGTGTCCACGGGATTTGGTCTGTAAACAACCAACTTCAGGTAGCCCCAGAGAAAGAAGTTGTTTGGGTTTAGATCAGGACTGTGTCATTGTGTGCTGGCCACAACATTACACACTGTTTGACGTCCGGGTATCGTCTGAATATCACTCTGTCCCTGAATGTTTCATGCAGAAATTCTAATGACTGTTACTATTTCACTGTGTAATGGCCTCTGTGCGATACAATGTGGCTGTTCATTCTCATATTCTGCTTACATACATGACAAGACAATAGAAAGTGTGACTCGTCGCTAAACCATACATTGCGAAATGCATCAGCGTAATTTTCGGCTATGTCAGATGCCCAGTGGCAAAAATCAAGTCTTTGAACCTGGTCAGTGATGGTTAATTTCTGCATTATCTGAATTTTGTAAGGAAGCAATTTAAGATCCTTCTTCACTATAGCATGAACAGAATATTTAGGAATACCTGTCTATGATGAATTTTGTCTCAATTACTTTTCCGCATTGTATCGCACAGAAGCCATTACACAGTAACAGTAAATTAAAAGTAACAGTTTGGTGTACGATGTCATCACATGGAGTGATTTGTTCGTACGTGTTTAACAATACTGTGAATTCTCAACAGTATCTGACCATTCTTAGAAACATATTTCTTCCTGCACTTCGAAAGCAAACGCAAAATATACAAAATGCCTGGTTCATGCAAGATGGTGGTACCGCACACACATCAAATGTGCATTTGATTTTTTTAACGAAACATTCGGCAACAGAGTGATATCCAGACGATACCTGGACGTCAAACAGTGTGGAACTTCGTGGCCTGCACACAGTCCTGATCTAAACCCATGCGACTTCTTTCTCTGGGGCTACCTGAAGTCAGTTGGACACAAATATGCTGTTAAAAACATTAAACGGTAAGTGAAGAAAATCAGTCAGGAAGTGTGCAGTAAGGTTATTGACAACTTCATAGTGCGAGTAAGACAAGGAAAGGTGATGAAAGGCCGTCACTTAGAAAACGTCATCAATTATTAAAATGACGTCAGAGACTGATTCAGGTATCTTGTTAGAAAACCTTTGAAAATATTTTATTTATCATTATATTGACCTCAAATTTGTTCCCTAAAAACTTACATCTTATTTTTTCAACTGTACGAATTTAAATATTTGTGTCTAAACGCAAAAAAAAGTTATTGATGTATGAAAATGTTACCTTTATTTTCGGACACCCTGTATAAAATTTTCTTCAAAATTCCCTTTTTCACATAGAAACACAAATAAAAGCTTTCACATGGTGACAAATTATACTTCTTTTGTGACAGTGAATGAGTGAAAATGATGGCAGCCTATTGCCTTATAACAGTATGATGTACATTATGGACAGGTTACTTGTGATAATAAATTGGACTGCACTTTTACTAAAAGTGTCTGACACGTTCTTCTGGTTGCCTTTGGCTACTATTTACTGTTATTTTGTCACGAAAACTGAAAATGGAGTTACTTTCTCCATTATTCTTGTATCATTACCGGTAATCATAATATCCTCATTTTCAGAGCTAGACTCAATCAAGATATAAGTTTTTAAAATTTTTGACAGCTGTTTTTATTTACACCGTAGCATCTATCACTATTTATATGTTACATAATAATCAATCTGATTAAAATACAGATCTCTAATAGCCTGCGATGCAGACATCTGACAGTGACAATGACAAATTAGCGGTCTTGTGCAGTAAACTTTTGATTTAGCAAGAAAGATAAATTTATCGACAATCAAGTTGCTCCTCGTTGATGCTACACATTTTGAATGTGCAGCTCCATTTCGAAATGTTTAAACTGTACATCGATCAACTTCAACTTTTTAATTACATGTAACTGTTTAGTTGTATTTCATACACCAACTTAAATTAGGCAACTACTATCACATATATGGTTTGAACAAAAAAAAATACACAGAAAACAAATAACCGTCTTTTCGAGGTTTAATAGGCAATTGGTGGAGGTCACCCATCTAATCAATTTCACGTTCAGAAAACGGAAACCTGTTGTTTGATTGGTCAGCTTACAGAGGTCATTCCATATGACCTCTAATTGGTCTTTGTTAGATCTCTGTCACATGCTATTAGAGATTGGCATTTTAATCAGATTGCATAATAATTGACTTGTTTCCGTTTACCATATAATAGGATCTACATTTTAAATTTCTTAATTCATTCAGCCCTGGGGTTTGACAGTAAATGGTGCATCAAATATTGATTTGGAAGAGTTTAAATGTGACTAAATTAGGGGTCAATGAGCTGTTGAAATTGATAAAAGATTATTAGCTTCTCTTAAATAGCTTCATACAAGGGGTAATTCTAATATATTAAGAAATTACACTCATAAAAAGTCTGTTTTGATATACATTGATGATATAGTTTATTATAGTATGAGGGTAAATCAACATTTAAGGGTCAACATATCAAAGATCATACTATATATATATATCATTTCAAGCTCACCTGTTACCTGAGAGAGCTATAGGTATCGCTCACAATTTGTTGTCAGTTTTTCGTTCATACAATATCTGTCTGTAAACTTTTAACATGGGACCGTTATTGACAAAATTTGATGCGGATCATCAATAAGTTATCCGATAGTCCCCTTTCAAAGTTGTGTACTACGTAATGCTGAACTCTCATCCAATATGTCCACCATTGGTGACCATGGCTTATAAGTTTGTAACTATTTGGCTTCTTAAGTAATATTTGCTATCAAATTTTTCACTAAATTTGGTGTAGATGTTCCAAACAATGAATGTACCCTTTCAGAATTTTTTAAATATTTGTAAATATACTTAGGAAGTTAGAATTTTTGTGGACAATTACAATATAGTATGAACGTCTTTAAAAAGTTCTAATACTATATTATAACACAACTAGAACTCTCATTGTGTACTATGGACTGTAGTTATATAAACACCATTGAAGACGTACTGTATTATGGTTTAGCCTTGTCTGTCTGTCCATTAAATTTTGCCAACTTTTGCCAATTCTTCATTTAAAGTAACTATACAACTCAAGATGGCAATGTGTCACATACTATTTTCAGATCACATGGACCTTTACTTGCAGAGTCCGAATAATGCTCTTTCTCAATTTTTGTTAGGTTTTGCTTGTCTTGGCCATAAGTTGGTCATTCTTCACTTAGTGTTACACTATTTTATACACATGTACATCTCACTGAGATGGCGGTGTGTCACAAACTATTGTTTTGGCTCTTGGACCTTTATCTGCAGACTTATGCCACTTTCTCAAGTTTCTCGAGCTTTTGCTTCCGGCACACTTGTATTGTTAAGACTAGTGAAAAGTCACTTACAAAAAATATGGTCAAAAAGTGCTCATTTCCGTATGCCTTATTCTGACCTTCTTTGTAAAATTTACATTTTGTGAAATGAGACTTTGTAATTCAATCTCAATCTGCACTTCACTGCATGCATGTCAAGACTGTTGAGGGGTGTTTGATGTGCCCTCAAATCACGACAAATGGGCTCTTGTTGGGGGAATGTTCTGATGGTTGTATTGTTAAACCTTGGGGTCATTGCTATGCTAAACAAGGTCATCTAAAGGATTTGTCAGTTTGATCACGGGTTGGTAACTGAATTTATCTTGTTAATTATTGTTGAAATTTATCAAATAAATATTTTTTTTAATAACATTTATAATCAAATACTTATATATATAGTTACATAACTTTAATTTTTTTTGGCAGGAATTTGACCCTCATGTCATGTGGGACCCTAAGCTGATTGTGATGAATTTAATGGGAGATTTTACATTCTCACGTAAAACCTACAATATACTGTACAATGAACCAGGCTATGAACATACTGTTGTGACAAAGCTCTGGAGATTCCGTGGAAACTTTAAAGAAAATCTGGAACTTGAGCACTTCCCTATGGATGTTCAGGTAGACAAGTTAAAAGAATTTGAAGAGTCATGGTCCATCTGAAAGGTTTAGTTTGCAAACAACATTACTAAGTTTTGCTTATGAACCCTGGTTTTTGCTAAATTGGGTAATTTGAATCTTGATATCAGTCAAGGTTAAGTTTAAAGACCTTTAAATAAGGTTATCCTCTTGGTCCCTACTAAGCAGTCCGTAATAGGATCCCTGTTAAGATAATTTATACTCAATGATGGAGGTCAGACTCAAGGGGGCCACTATGGGTTGAAAAGTGGAAAATTTGACAAATTTCAAACATTTTATAATAAACTAGTCAAATTTAAAAATAACTTATCATGATGTTGTTTTAACAGATGAACATTAAGTTATAATGGTCCTCTTGTTTTAAGAATTTTACTTCTTGAGTTTATATTTTCAAACTTGGCTATCTTAATAATTTTTTCTTATTCCTTGGCTGCGTCTCGTTAAGAAATATTTTACTTGTATTAATTTGCAAACATCCTCCACCATGGATAAATAGAGGATATTCAATGTTGTTTTCTTGAATATCAAATTTATTTCATGAGTGAGACAGAATTCTGGTAGCACAAGTGAAAAAATCAAAGAATTCTGCCTCACGTGTGAAACAATTATGATATTCAAGATAACTACATTGAATTTTCTGTTTATTACATTTTCCTTATCTATTTTTACCATTTCAAGTTTCCTGCAGTGTCATGATACATTTGACCCCCAACATCAATAAATTACTTTGCTCCTCTCGTGAAAATACCAGAATTCTGCCTCACGTGAAAATACCAGAATTCTGCCTCACGAGTGAAATAATTATGATATTCAAGAAAACAACATTGAGTTTTCTGTTTATTACATTTTCTATATTTACCATTTCAAATTTATTGTTGCATCATGAATCAACTGCAGTGTTGTGATACATTTTACATCCAGCTGAGCATCAATAAGTCCGCACAGAAAGTAGTGCTTATAGAATTGATACGAAACTCATATAAAAACATAACAAGCATTTTAAATACTTAATGTATGAAACTGTTTTTTAATAGTTCAAAATTAATAAAAATTACAGATAGTGATATAAAATTGTTACTTTGTAAACAATTTTAAGGGCGGATGTATATCGCCAGTGAAAATAACTGTTATTTCACAGTTATTTTCACTGGTGAAGGATTACAAGTTTATTTAAAGGATATTTCTCTATATTTCACTGGTGAAGGATAACAAGTTTATTTAAAGGATATTTCTCTATATTTTACTGGTGAAGGATAACAAGTTTATTTAGAGGATATTTCTCTATATTTCACTGATACAAATGTAATAAATGATGATATTTTTGTGGAGATAAAATTGTAGGAGAAAATGGTAATTAACTTTTATGTAACTCTCAAGTAAGGTTAGTTAATTTTTAAATTTTATAAAGAAAACTCATGTTAGATAAGACCTGAAAATCATTTATATCTTTTGGGGAACGTATATTTCTTCAAAGGAAGGGAAACAAAAATTGCATTGATTGTAAGAATAATTATGTCTCCTGGATCCCCTTCAAGGAAGGGAGACATATTGTTCTTGTACAAGTTTCTTCTTCTTCCAATCACTTTCTGTCTATTGCCTCTCAGATGTCTATCTTTAAACTTTGACCATTTTGATATGCCTGCGAATTTTCGTGGAGCATATTATGTTATTGCTCTGTCTGTCAGTCGGTCAATGTTGGTCGGTCGGTCTGGTGTGGTCTGGTCTGGTTTGATTTGGGGTCTGGTCTGGTCTGATCTGGTCTGGTTATCCGTCCGTCCTCCTGTCTGTAGAGTGAACCTTGTAACTGCAACTAGTCCTACAGTTTCGACTTAATCTTTTCAGAATTGGTGTGTTTTGGAGAATCATACGAGGATGTGCATATTGTAAAATGGGAATTTAGCAAGATATGGCCCTAATTATTAGTTAGATTTTTCAACCAGGCAGTGTGAACCTTGTGATCGAGACTCATCCTACAGTTTTCGAACAAGTCTTTTCAGAATTGGTGTGTGTGTGATGGGATATGAGATGGGGATTTTGTGTCATTTTAATGAGAGTTATGGCCCTTTATTACCAGTACTTAGATTTTTTCATCAGTCAGTGGGAACCGTGTGACTGCAACTAGTACTACAGTTTTTGACCAAATCTTGTAAGAATTGGTATGTGTCATGGGTCAATCATATGAGGATGTGCATTTTATAAAATGGGGATTTTGCATCAATTTTTATGAGAATTATGGCCCTTAATGACTTAGATTTTTCACCAGGCAGTTTGAACCCTGTGATTGCAACTTGTCCTACAGTTTTTGCCCGAATTTTTCAGAAACGATGTGTGTGATTTGAATCATATAAGATGCTCATATTGCGTCAATTTCCCTGAGAGTTATTGCCTTTTTGACTTAGAATTTTCCATTACATTTGGGATATATTCCAAAACTTGTATTAAGATACACATGTGACATGTATTTTCCTTTCCCTCTTAAATTCATTCACGAATATATTGCAGGCATATATATTGCAGGCATATAATACTCCGCTACGCTGTGCTCTTGTGGATTCTTGAAAAGTTGTCAAAAGTTAATTCGTTGTTCCTCCCATGTATTGTCCTCTTTTAGATTTTTGTATATTTTGAGCATACAAAATCCATCTAACAAAACAATTGCTAACTATAAGTTCAAAATATTTCATTTTGTTTAAAAACAATTAAGGTAACTACAGAATGAAATTTCAAACATTTCAGGATTTATCCATTACCATATCCTCTGAGAGATCTACATCAGAACTAATTCTCATTGAAGACCAGCATGCACTAAGTGCCATCAACACCCGCACATTCATGGACGACCAGGAATGGACAGTATATAAGCATGTTGAGACGTATCGGGATAACACCACTGTGGAATATGCCAGCTCTACCCAGCATCCACAGCTTCATGTTCAGTGCCGTGTGGCACGTAAAGTTGGTTACTTTGTGTGGAACATAATTTTTATCATTGTAAGTTTGATTCAAGTGTTGTAGGGCTGGGGACTGAAGCTTAGTCTAACTTAAAATGTCTTTCTCTTATGGACAGCCAGACAGTATTGTACTGTTTTTCTGTCTGTTTCTGTCTGACTTGCACAAGAATCTTTTTTAAGCTTTTGTTCAGATTGCTTAAACTAAAAATATTCAATGAATTAATCGCTTTTTAGGTCAATCAGTCAAAGATCTACATCACAGTAAATAAAATGAAATTGTTAGTTCTCTGGTTTCGATGTCATTCTTCATGACTTGATAATAAGTCCATCTGGATTGAAGGTCAAAGGTTGACTTTTGTCATACAAATCCTGTCCGTCTTCTATCGTAAACTTTTGCTTTTAATGACTTCTCCTCTAAAAATACTGCACATTGCAACCAAATTTGGCAGGAAGCATCCTTAGGATTAGGGTATTCAATATTGTACAAATGAAGTCTCTGACCCTCAGGTGACAGGAGGGCAGGGACAAAAGGGGTAAATTTGACTGTACACCTTTAAATGACCTCTCCTCTGAAAGTATTGGGCAGATTTCAACCAAATTTAGCAGGAAACATCCTTAGGAGAAGGGGATTAAAGATTGTACAAATAAAGTCTATGACACCCTAGGGGACAGGTGGTTAGAACCAAAAGGGGGAAATTTGACAACATTTCAAAAATCTTCTTCTAATAAACTAAAGGCCTAGAGCTTAATGTTTTAGTATGTAGTAACTTTAGGGCATATAGAACCAAGTTTGTTTAAGGAGTGACCCTGGGGTCAAAAATGGGTTACGGTTTTTTGGGTCAAAGTTCAACACTACAGTGAAACCTCGCCTAACGACCACCTCAAAATTAAGACCACCCAGCTATTAAGACCATTTTTTTTCAGTCCCGATGGTTTTCCTATATAATATTTTGTATTGCATGTTCCGAATTGCGACCACCTCACAATTACGGATTACGACCAGTCATTACAGTCCCAACCACCAATTACACAAGTAACTGGACTTCCCTAATGGGACCGCCCGCAGACATAATTATCTTCTCATTGTGATATTTA
>JAUMGZ010193697.1:0-13029 GCA_032359645.1 Pododesmus macrochisma | reverse complement strand
CCTACCAAGTTTGGATATAAATGGTCCAGTGGTTCAGGAGAAGAAGTCGAAAATATGAAAAGTTAACGACGGACAGATGACGGACGACGGACGGGATTTGTATGAGAAAAGTCCACCTTGGACCTTCGGTCCAGATGGACTAAAAATCATGCTTTACAATGATGTTAAAAAAAGTATTTTATTTGTGTTTGAATAATTAAACATAATATTTATAATAATACATCCAAAATTATTCCCCTACACTCATTCGCCATAAAATTAACGGTTCCTGAAAGAAAATGACTCACTGTGTCAAAATGTCACAATTGCGAAGTTGAAAAATTACAAGAAAATGCTTTAATTAAGGAAACTCTTCGAGAAATCAGCAAAATTTACGGATACCGTAGCCATTTGCCTCGCTGTTATGACAAATCAACGGATTGTTGAATTATATGAAACGCGTAATCAGTTGAAAATAACTAATTATCTTTCAGTGGCTCAGTGCATGTGGTTTCAAAGGTTTTTTATATTTTATCTTTACACTAACAAAAATTATCTTAAAAAAGATAACTGGCGCAGTTAACAGTAAGGGAATATACATGTAGATTTACAGGAAAAGTACTATGACATATTTAGGTTTGAGTTTTTTAATAAAATATCTTTTATGATACCAAGTTTTACTACTGTAACAATGGATGACCACAACAAATTTAAATTTATATTACAAAGTAAAGATTTGACATACCGTAAATATTATTTGTAAAACATATATATCTAAGTTGTTTACATTAAGATCTTCTATATTATCCACATAACATTATTGTATGGCAACTTTTTATGAAAAACGTTGTTTTTGAACTTAGTTTGTCAGCTGGTTTTGGCTCAGGTAAATCTTCCGTTAACGACCAAAACATGCATAATGCCTGCACGACGAATATCAATATTACTACTAAACTAACAACATGTAGAGATCTAATATAAGATATAATTAAGGAAAATAGAGAAATCTTCGTTTGCGATCTTATTTAATTATGAAAATTTGGAGAGTCTACAACTACAACTGTGACATACATATTTTTTTTTATGTTTAAAAGTTGCCTGTTTTATAATTTTAATCTATACAATAGGTCAGCAAAGAAATTAATTTTTATGATAGAAATGCAGTTTTTATATATTTAAAAAATAATAAATAATGTAAAAGATCAGGGATAGTCTCGTAATTCTCTGAAAAAATCATAAGTGGCTGACAGTTACATTTTCACATGGAAGAGTACAGTCCGTTCATTACCTGAGCCAAGCTCACACACTTAAGTTCAATTAAAGCACTTAAACAAGGATATTAGTACGTTTTAAATAAACCAAATAATCTTTTATGTTTTATTTTCCTAATGGTCTTGAAAATAGTAGTTTTGATTACCAAATGACTGTATAATTAATGATCATGTATAAAGCCATTTGAGCCATTTTGGCTATATTTGATAGGGATTTGCCTATTATACAAGACCGAACATCGTATTATCCCATCACCAAGCAAATAATATATCAGTCCTACTAATAAAATGCTGAGCCCTTAATAGGGACAGAGAAAGTTATCTAATTTTAATGTCCAAGGTATGACATGGCCGGGATTCAAACCTACTCCTTACGAATCATACAACATACAAGGTCCGGTTGACATTACCACTTACCAGATACAAAGGTGAATGCTTACTTCAACAATGTTAGAGGTCAACACGATGAGATACTTTTTGATTTTGCATCATATAATGGTATGAAAGATAACGTCAACCGGACCTCATATGTTATAGGAGTAGGTGAATGTTCTACCTAAGCCACCTGTTGTTCAGTAATAGTTTACAATTATATCAATGCCTGAAATAACTTGCGAGATAGCACATTATAATCATATCTATACCGAGACGGTTTTGTACTCTCCAAAATGCATTGAACATTTGACAGTTCTAAAATTTGACATTTAGCGTTACAACATATTACAAATATTGGTTACCCTATTTTGTGTTGTCATGCAAAATTGACAGATTAGGTCCAAGATTCAAATCCGTGTAACTATTCATGTACACATGCACTAGTTAAAACAATCTAAAATGGTGAAAAACTGCAGACATATGTTACAAAAATTCGTAATACACTTGGAGACCGCCATTGAGATGCAGACTGCAATTTGAAAGACGCATTTTGATTGGCTATTGTTTTGGTAAACTAGTTTCGTTTTATACATTTTCCCATTTTTCGTTGGGAATTATTAAAGAAAACTTGAAATTTGTCTTATTGTATTGAAGAAACATTGTTGATTTTTTTATTGTAATATTGTACGTTTTATGAGACATCAACTTAACATAAATAATTAATGTATTGCCTCTTGGATTTGGAAGGCCGGCGTCCAATGAGAGCACTCGTAACGGATGAGTCTTCACATAATGAGTCGTGACGTCATATCGACAGAAACACTGAGCCCGACATTTCTATGAGGGACCGAGGACTGTAACATTCGAAACTATCCCCATAATTTTACAAAATGGGACCTCGTAGCGGTCCATTGGTGCTACTGTGTATCTTAGCAGTATCGAAGGTCAGTTTCGGTTACATTGAGGTAATCACAAGCTTATTTTTTTCGTTTATAGAACACAATGTGCCGTCAAGTATGCATGTTTTTTTTTTTTTATAGATGTGGGTCAGCCTTCATTCATTTTGACAGTCTCAAATGGCTTCATTCTGTGATCTGTATTATGTCTGTTGTCTTCGTGGATCATTTTTACGATTTTCTTCACTTCATCTATTTTAAATTAATGTTTATTTAGTTAAATTGTCCACGATCTGTATAAACTGTGACATGTGAAGGGTTATTGTTCACTAGTGCTTGGGGGCACAGGTAAGGGGAGTGGTTTGCATAGGATAAAAGTATTAAGCTCTATCACTTAAATATGTTGTATCTTTGTATAATTTAAAATACCCTACAAATCTTAAAAAGCTCTTAATCTTCGTACATTTTGTTAATTTTTATTTTATAATATAAGCACTGTCATTCATTCATTGTTACAGACTCATGTGTTTTTAAATTCTACAGTGAGGTGCCCAAAGTGATTCACACTGATGTTATATTACTAAATATTTATAGAAAATTCACTCTTTTCAAAAAATTACTCATACTGTGGGGTTGTTTCTTGATGGATTTTCACCATACATTGTAAAAACTGTTCAAGTTTATGATAAAAAATGCTATTTTCAAGTTGTAGTTTGTCTTATTGATGACATGTTAAACATATTTCAAAAATCACCAACTTTCGCTACATATTACAAGTAAAGAGAAAACACGAGAATCTTTATTTGCGTTTAAATTTTGCTTACTTTTAAAATATGGCAACATATAGCAAATTATAAACAACAGCAAGAACCACTTGATATTTTGCAATTTCTGGTAATTTTTGTTGTTAAAATCGATCAAGTAAAGACCCCCACAGTTTTTTTTTTTTTTTTTTTTTTTTTTTTCTAAATAGGGTATTAACTATATAAATAAAGTAAAATATAATCAGCACGAATCACTTTTGGCAGGCCACTGTATATTCCCATTTAAACACAAGTTTAATGAATGATTATATTTCTTAAACATATTATGATATATGTTGTACATGCGTACATGTACAGTGATCATGAGATAAAGCCATTTCTTAAGTATGTTTCAAATCTTTCAAACATTTTATATGCATACAAATCAGTAATTAAATAGAATCTGTTACGTAGATCCCCAGAATAATAAAACTACAATCAATCCAATTACAGAAATATTTAGTAGCTTTTCAGAGTTTTCCATCCAGTTTTAGATGCTTCCATGATTTGCAAACTATAATGAAAATACATGTATGTGTACACCTGTATTGGATACAATCTTCACTAAAAAGTATTTCAATTTTAATAGTAATATATCATTTAGCTGTTTTGTAATCTAGACACCATTAAAAAGAAGAAATTATTGTTTTCTTGCTCAATTTTGTAAATATTCCAATTTTCTCAATTGAAAATACAGAGAAAAATTACTAGCTACATTGTACATGCAGTACAGTGTGCATTTGTACAGTCATGTATATGAAATCAAGGTCATTGAGCACTTGAAACCAAAGTTTGCTCCAAAAAGAACCTTTTATGTTTTTTTATGATTTAGTAACTCACAATATATATACAGTAATACAGCAATTTTGTTGAATTCAGATGATAAAGAATTAACTTACTGGGAGAAAAATCCAATGTGAATGTAGGATGTATTTTTACTATTATTAGATTTATTGATCACAGATCAAGATCTATATATTAAATGTACGGATGTACATGTATATTGCCATGATTGTGCTGTTTACACTGTTATTTAAGTATTTATAAAACAGTAATACATGTAGTAACAGTAACAGCCAACTAGTGACTTTTGCCTCCCTCCAGTGGATTTTGACAAACCTCTAATAGTTGCCCCCTCCCCCAACAACACAGCAAGTACATCAAAATCATCATTACCTAGAAATCTTCTTTCTCACCGTTGAACGTATCTCCGGTGTTTCCATTTTCCGATATGATTTGACAGGGTCGTTCTGGAACTTGACCGACTGTCCTTTTGTATGTATACCAACTAAATCGGTGTAATTGTTGCAAGGCTTTGTCAAACAGTTAAGGATTGTGCTTTTTTCACGATAAACATGATGTCCCTTTATTACTGAAATGTGGAGTGCAATGCAACACACCTGCCGTTTTTGTTTTGATTTAAATTGCGCACGTGAACACTGAAGAGTTCAATCGAGGGGAGCACTTCTATAGGATTATTTCGGCGGGAAATCCAGGCACGTCTGAATCGTATACACGGTATCATGACCCGTTTGTGTTACCAGTTAACCCTGTTAGAATCGCTGGAATAGTTTGACGTAATTATATAAGTTTCTTTTATGTTTTATAAAAAGATGATTTGATAAAAAAGCATTTAAAACTTTTGTTTCTAAAAAAAACTTGAATCCTCCCACGAAATTAATCGTGGTATTTTTGGCTTGTTTTCAATAAACGCCCATCCCCTACTTTTAAGTTCTAGTCGACCGGGCTTTTATTAGAACGAATACGGTACCCAATGTATGACTTTTTTCAAGGAACAAAGAATCGGAGATTATTTACCCTTTTCTCTCTGTTTACCTGCACTTATATTAATTTACTGTATAGTACTACATGTACACATCCCAATCATGACTGGACTGGTTTACATGTACATGTACATGCATAATGTGTCTTGATCAAATCTAATTTCCATATATGCATTGCACTTTATGCTGCATATTTATGACAAGATTGCCACAAGCACTAGCCTGTATTATAGTAATTCTGTTTTTACGCAATAACTGCATTATAGCGTACATGCGTAGGAAATGAAAAAGTTATGGGAATGATAGAAAAATCAATAGAAGAGTTACATTGCTTGCAAGCTTTATATCACGCCAGCAGACATCTCTCTACTGTATGGCTAGTGTGTACATTGTATGCTAGAATTCTAGTTGTTGTCTCATTGATTGCAATGTAAATTTGGAGACGCTCTGTCTGCATGGATCTGTTGATTGCCTCACTATTCTGTAATTTATACTCACATAATTTAAGGTATGATTCATTTAAAGCAGGCCTATGAATCTTATATATATATATATATATATATATATACATGTACTAGTTATTTAAGCATTGAACTGCTTTCAGTTGGCATTCATAGGAGAAATGAATGTCAACTGGACAAAGGCAAATTTAATGAGGTGCACTAGTGCTATAATATGTCAAAATTTAGATATTGCCTGATTTTGTCTAAATTTGGTACTCAGCTGTATAACTACACTGTGACAACAACCACATGTAATTTTTTTCTGATCCATTATCTAAGATAGGACATCGTGAAATGGCCCCATTACGATTCACACTCATTTAAAAAATGCTTTTAATAGACAAGTCATGCTGTTCTCCAACAGCTCTTGTTATGGTATATACACTGAACAAAACATGTATACAAATGTACACTCATATTTCAACATATATGTACATGACACTTTGATATCAAACATTATAGAACATGTACATGTAGAATAGAGTGCTATAGTTTTGTAATTTGTAGAATGCCAGATGGTGCATGCATAGAAAAACTGTGAAGTTACTACTTATTTTGTCATTTGATATGTAATTATATATAATGTGATCATTGCTTGTCTGCATGACAGTCAGCTGTTGCAGGAGATTTTTCTTTGATGCTTTTTTGTGGCCTTTGGATAAAGTTCATAAGCACAACTTATTAAGACTATGCATTTATTTTGTAATTATTTCACATTTTAATCTTCTCTAAAACCACTGGCTGAAATTCAACAATGCTAAGTAGGAAAGATCCTTGTAAGGAACGAGATACAGATTTGTTGAAATGAGATGACTTGGTTTTCAGGTTGTATCAAAAAGGGGAAATATATTTGACAAAACATCAAAAATCAAGCTACAATATCTAGTAGGCCTAGTGGAGCTTAAATTTGCATCTTAAAAGTTAATATACTGGAAATTGTTCCTTTGGGGTATACTACAATGTATATATTGATGTAGTGAAGTACCAGTTGAAATTAAAAAATTTTCGACCAGTTTTGAACTGAACATTTTTGTAGCACATCAACATTAAGTTTTTGGTGCAAGTACCTTGTTTAGAAGCTGGTCATTCATTCAATATATGTGTACTATATATAGTTAGGTTATTTAGGATGCTGATATTTGGTATGGAAGTTCCTTTGGGGTATATACTACTAATTAATGATGTAGTGAAGTTGAAATTAAAAAATAATTTTAAGTGTTTTAAAGGTTTTACCCTTTTTTTTTTAACGTAACATTTTTGCAGCACTTCAGCATAATATTGTTTGGTGCAAGTTATTTAGAAGCTTGACATTCATTTAATATGTGTTCTAGGATGCTTGTTCTTGTATGTACTTGGCATGGAGGTTCCTTTGGGGTATACTACATGACTGTATTACAAACCATTATTTCCTTATAAATGTTTATTACCTACCACACTACAATGTATATCATTTACTAATGACAATATCATGAATATTCATGTACAAGTATATATTGATTACCGGTAGTCTAATAATAAATGCAATATAATATATTTTTGAGTGGTCAGGAAAGGTTAATTAAGTGTCTTTCAAAAATGACAAATGTATAAGTAGACAAGCATTTGGTGGCTTTGACACCATCTCTGGTTGCATTGACCAGTAATGAACCTAGCTGTAATACAGCTTTTAAGTTTGAATAAAATATGCATACATTTTAATTTTTGTAGCTGTGTCTTCCATGTACACATGAACACACAATTTTTGAATATATGCAGAAGTTAAGTAATTATTTTTGCAAAATAATGAGTGCAAGGTGCATTAAATATTCATCCAAATAATTATCTGGAGTCTTATATAAGCTTGTATTGAAATTAAACCAAAAAAGCTGATAAATGATAAAATTTATATTTTGGTAGGTAAAGCATAGAAAATTTTAGATAAAAATGTTATACTTCTGTCAAATTGTTCTTCAAGGCACTGGCAGCCAATGTAGACCTATCAACTAATAATAGCCCAACCTCAGAACAGCCACGTCACATGGTGGCGTTCACATGTGATGTTAAGGACCAACCAATGATGTACAAGACGGCACAGGGCTGGACGATAAACCCACTGCACAAGTATGGATGTTTGGACAAGCCCAAGATGATACTGGATCTGTGTAAAGAAGTATGTATCCACAGTAATTTCTCCTCATGCTTAAGACTGCATGATTTTGTTGAAAACCAGTTTATTGTGATTTTGGTACATGTACATGTATAGTACATACTGGTACATACATTGTACTGACAATGCAATGAACAGATGTATAAATAAGGCCAAAAATTGATGTGTAATGGTAATATATTTCTGGTTCAGACAAAATTCAATGCTGCATATGTACAGTACAGTCGCCATGATTAATCACAAATTCACCTGTCACGCCGGGAGTGGTGATGGGTGGTTCGGATTAAGTATGTCCGGTGATTTCATTCATCAATGTTCCATCATCACCGCGATTTCAGGCGATAGGGATTAAGCCCCCGCGTTTTCAGGCAATAGGCATTAACCTTGAAGATAATTAGGGATTAGCCTTGAAGTAATTAATTAGTGTGCTTGTACAATGTATATGTATGTTAAGGTAAAATATGTGTATTCTGAACGCAATGCAAGGCCAGCTAACGCATACGTCCGCCATTAACTTTCATGTTATTGAGCACTCGTTTGCTTTTATTTTCATTTGTTAGCTTTAGAGTATGAGTATTAAATATTAAGAAAACGTATAAATGTCTGTTTATTTCTGAAATAGTGCCGTTGTATGCAATGTTTTCTTGCTTGCAACCAAAGATTGACAAAACTGGCGACCACGCGTGGTACGCAACTTATTACAAGTACGGCGTGTGTTGAAGCCTGCATATTGTGTCTAATGCATAAAACTTTGTGTTCCTTTTTTGTAAACTTGAGTCCGAATATGAAAAATTTAATATAAAAGAAATTTCTTTTGTTGTGTTTAATCGCAATGAAAAATAATGTATTGCAGATAAGTAAGTTATGAACAACCAACATGATACACAAACACACCTGTGTACAGTCCGGTCCTTTCAGACGGTTGTGCCGATCGTCAGTCTTGCATCGATAAATCTGCATGTATTTAGTCTTAATTTTTATCTCGACTAGTAAAACAGTTTACAACAAAATTTGAACATTATTTACCCAATATTTGACATAGCTACAGATGGAATAAAGGACACTGAACATGTGTTCTAAAGACATGGTCGTCCCTAGCGTTTCGTGACAGATTCATGGAATTTGCCGGCGAACTGCCCGGCCCTACGAGTGATTTTTCTCTCATTTTCCGCGGTGGCAGTGATCACTCAACAAATCACGGCGACCATACTGTAGGTTCGATTCCTGTCTGGGGCGGCCAAGTGTAAGAAAGTTGCAAGTGGCTTGCCATAGGTTGGTGGTTTACCCCGGGTATTCCCGGTTTCCTCCACCAGTAAAACTGGTACATCCGTAAATGACCTTAACTGTTGATCGGACAATAAGCCCTTAACACAAACAAAAAAAAAATATGTGGGTAGGAGAAGGATTCCCCGCTTAGTACTCAGCATTTCTGGGTAGCTAGGAAAAGGACTGGTTCTGTGCACGTGTAGGGCTGTCAATGAGAAGAAACACTCGATATATCGATGGGGAAAAAAAAGTTTCGATAAATCAATTTATCAACTCTCAACGAGTGTATTAAAAAAGCATGCATGTTTGTGGTATTCCAACTATTCCAATCCGGCATGATTTTAAACAGAGTTACAAGTCACTTTGTTCTTGTCAGGTACGGTTTTCCATTATATTCCGAAATCCTCCATATATAACTCTTCCTTGACACCTAGATGAAAATTCCACTATCTTATGAGGCATGAAAGATCATCTGTAGCTAAGACTGGCTCTGCACATTGTTTCTAGAGCCACATAAGCTTGGCGGAAATGCGGAAGTTGTCTGTAATAAAAGAAACGGAATGCATCCAGACACTTAAAACGGCACAGAAAATATGAGAAATCATTCAAAAAAATTATTTTTTGTATTGATTCAACTTTTATCAACAATACAGCGATATCACACCTATCAATGACAGCCCTAGTTCTGGGTCAGGAAAATGTGACTGAGTGAAGTATCATGTCAATGTGTCTATGGCATAATATTTCATTGAGACAGCAATATAATGTCACCATCAGTGCACACTTTCACAAGAAGACATCACTGTCTAATTATGATCTAAACATGAGTTGAAGGGATGTAAACCCCAATAAAACAAATCAGCACCAAGCTATATTTGTCATTTGATCCTTTAAATTGTCATCAAATTCAGGTTGCGAGCCGGGATCAAACTCACAAAGCCTTCAGCCGATGTCGTCTAGCATAGCAATGACCCGCACATTTAACCACACTACCACTGCAACAACCCCCAAAAAAGGTTGTGCAAATGGCGTATATAAACTTACAGGTCATAGTATACACGGATAATTTCCGGTTGTGTTAAATACAATATCAAAGTCGTTGAAAGTTCTATCATTGTAAATAGAGTGACACAGCCACTTCTACACATTTACAAAAGAACTAAGTAAATAAAACATTAAAGTCAAATTCTGGTACCGAGCCGGGATCAAACTCACAAAGCCTTCGGCCGACGTCTCCTAGCATAGCAATGACCTGCACGTTTAACCACACAACCACCGCAACAACCCCTAAAAAGGTTGTGCAAATGGCGTATATAAACGTATATTTGCACATTTACATCATTACTGTCAACTGGCCTGGTCCATCAACTGCTGGCAACAAAAATGACATGCATATGCATTACTTCCATAGAATTTATCAAGTCCACAACTTTATTGACACCTGAATGGACTGAATTCTTGTGAAAAGGAATACTTCAAAAGTCTTCTTACTGCTTTGAAGCACACAACGTTCTTGCGATCTACTGTTTATACTACTTTGTATTAACTCTGGGATTTTTATCTCTATTCACGACTGAAATTAATCCTGATTATTAATGTGAAGTAAAAAGTAGATCATGATGAGCACATACAAAAATGTATGTTCAGTAAAAAAGATGGATATGCTTAAGCTTTAGTTTTACACTGATATGGAATCTGGAAGGTTTGTGTTTGTCAGTGATAAAACATTAGAAACCATTGGTAGCATCCTAGTAAGGAAACAACTCTGGAAATCCGGACCACTTTACTGAGGTGTAAGCATGATATTCAATAGGGAAATTTTTTGTACCCTGGTTTTCAAATTGAGCCGCTAAGGAATTTGGGGCTTCTCAGCAGCCTTAAGACATTACATGTGTAGTATTATAATAATCCATGGGTAGCACATATAGATTGGTCATTAATTGGTAAGGATATGAGCATGAATATGAATTTGAAGCAAACATAATTATTGTAAAATTTACATGTTGTTATTTTGTTATCAACATTATTAGTTTTCTTTTGTAGATTTTGGATAACAATCTTGGCATGCACTAAGATCTAAACGGATAAGATCAAGTCTATTTTATAGACTAAAAGTTCCAACACCATGTTTGGTCAAACAGGTGGATCACATAACCAAACCCCTCTCTTTGGACAGGCAACTGGAGGAACATTTGGATCGCAAAGTGGAAGCAGTCAGCCAGCATTTGGATCTACTGGACAAACAAATCAACCTCTTTTTGGTGGCACTCCTTCTGGATTTGGGCAATCATCATCACAGTCCTTTGGTCAGTCTAACCAGCAGACTGGACAGCCATCTTTAAGTCAGACAACAAACTCATCAGCATTTGGTAGTAATGTTGGACAACAAATGTTTGGAAGTCCACCAGTATCTAATTTGTTTGGATCACCAAGTACATCAGATGCAACCCAAACATCTGGGTTTGGAGGTATTACAAACTATATATGATATCTGTATTAATAACTTTGTATAAGCATAAATATAAATAAGTGGGGGAAAAGTTTAGTTATATCTTTCACAAACCTCATACATATTTACATATTATGCTTGGTGGACTTCAATTGATGGATAAGGTTTGACTGACTTAACCTGTTTTAATATGGGCCCATTTATTTTGATCCTGATTCCCAATAGTAATTTCTCTCTGTCTGTCCATGGATTAACCAGCGTAGTGGCTCAGAGGTAGAGCATTCGCCTTGTGATCTGGTAAGCACAGGTTTGATTCCTGCCGCCATGTCAAACCTAAGGTGTTAAAATTAGGTAATCTTCTCGCTCCCTGCTAAGTGCTCAGCAATACTTGGTAGAAGGAGGACAACGTGACCAAGTGAAGTATCATGTCAATGTGTCTTGGGCTTGATAATTCAGTGATTTTTGCTAAATTTGGTTACTTCACTCTTGATATCAATCTAAATGTAAAGCTAAGATCTGTACTAGTAGTGTTTCACATATATTTAAGAACTAGGCCTCATATTGACTGGCTGAGACTGAGAGGTTTTTCCAAAATACAGATATTTCTAGATCTGCAATTACTTTAGTAAATGATTCTGATTTTTATTAATTTTTGGTAACAATAAAAAGGTTGAGTTTGAATACAAGTAGTTTTTGTGCATGTTTAACAACATTACTGTAATTGGATTTGCTAAGAGGTTTTTGCCATGCAATAACTTTCGTAAAGCAGCTTGACCTATTTACTTATTTATTGTGGGAAAGGTTATTAATGTACTGGGTATTTTTATTAAAGGTTCTGGTGTTTTTGGCAGTACAGAGCCTTTCACAAACTTACCCAAGCAAGGAGGCAACTCTGGGTTTGGAGGAATGCAAACTTCAGCAACTGGTGGAGCTGTTGACATTTCATCATCAAGCATGTTTAGTGGAGCATCCAGTGGATTTAGAGGTGCAACATCACCACAAACTAATTTATTTGGAAACCCTTCAAGCACTTCATCTAGTGTTTTTGGTGGAGCCCAACAAACAGCATCTGGTGGATTTGGTGCAACACCAAGTACTCAGTCAAACTTCTTTGGAAGTACTACTACACAAAGCACTGCCCAGAACGTTTTTGGTGGAACTCAACAAACAGCATCTAGTGGATTTGGTGCAACATCAAGTACACAATCTAACTTCTTTGGAAGTACAACTACACAAAGCACTGCACAGAACGTTTTTGGTGGAACTCAACAAACAGCATCTAGTGGATTTGGTGCAATACCAAGTACACAATCTAACTTCTTTGGAAGTACAACTACACAAAGCGCTTCACAGAACCTTTTTGGTGGAACCCAACAAACAGCATCTAGTGTTTTTGGTGGAGCCCAACAAACAGCATCTAGTGGATTTGGTGCAATACCAAGTACACAATCTAACTTCTTTGGAGGTACTACTACACAAAGCACTTCAACGGGTGTATTTGGAGGAACACAAACTGATTCAGGCACTACTTTTGGAGGAATACAGAGTGCATCAAAT